>WOGR01011404.1:0-10567 GCA_015342045.1 Leptinotarsa lineolata | reverse complement strand
CGCAATGCTGAAAATATTTTAGATCGATAGAACAGGTAAGGAAATGTGAGAGGTGGAATTTTCAGAAAAATCATGCGTTGCGTTTTCCAGAAACGTCTAACCTACCATCGACCGTGAGTCACGCTGTATAAGGGGTAATGTAATCATTCATTTTTAGTTTAATATAAATGTTTGAAAATGTCCTTATAGGACGAAACTACAGTAACTTTAATTACGAATAAAAGTGGTAAAAAACATAGGAAATTTCTATTTCTCATTTTTCATGATGATCTCTTACCACGTGGTAACGGTTACATTCATCAATTTATAGCAAAAATAATGCTCGAAAAGGTCGATTTCGGTTTTAGACGTCCCTTCATTTCCTGACGCGTGTGAATGATGCCTTGTTTGAATGTGAAAAAATTACCTTCATAAAGAAATCCAACTTCAAAATTGGTATTCACTTCTATGATCAATTTGAATATGGCTTTAAGAGGCGTAGTCTTACAGATCCGGACTTATTACTTATTTTTCCGCTGATTGTACGTTTCATTCAAATGGTGCTGTGAAAAGACATAATTGCCATAACTGACAAGTCAGTACCACACATTGATCTCAAAAAATTATACTCGACTCCCACAAAGACAAACGTCTGGTATTGTGAACCTGCATCTGCTTAAAGTTGCAAATGACTCATTGAAAATATGTTGGAAACACTTAGCATTATGATGTTAGTAAAGGTACTAAGCCGCTAACTACCTTAAGACTCCATGGTTTTTGAAATAAAGTTCATTCTGTTCATTTTCGGACCTGCGAGCAGAACCTTGTGGAACACCCAACCCGAGGTAGGCGTGAGAGAGTGAGACAAACTGCAATATATGTGTGTATGGGGGAGAAAGCGATAAAGTTAGTGTGGAGTGATGAAAAACAAACATGTCGGCAAACCAAAAGAACAATAAGCCGTATCTTCGCTAATAATAGTCGCATCGTAACGTAAAGCACGGAAAGGGATGATGAATTTATCAACGAAGAAAAATCCAAGATAAAAACTGATATATCACTTTTAGCTAATGTCTTCGAACAATTTCGTTCCAGAAGTTTGAAAATATACGAACTGTGTGGAAAAAGAAGAGCCCATGCCAAAAATAGGTACATGCCTAGCTATAATCCTTCGAAACCTGAATCTGTACAGTACTTCGATATCAATAATCGATGCGGTTGAGCTTTAATCAATATCTACCTCTACCATATGGAGCCTTTGAATGGATGGATACTAATATTGACGTAACGGAGTACATGGTGACGGCGATGTAGGAGATTTACTTGAAGTTGATTTACGTTACCCTAAAGAGTTGTACAACTGACATTCAGATATACTACCATTCCATTCTGAACATATAAATCCGAAATCTGGAGAACCACCTGTATCTACTTCAGAAAATTTTAAGAGCTGATGGCCATACAATTTGTAAAATGAGAAATATATCATTCTTTATAGATCCCAGAAGCAAACATTGAAACATAGATTAATTCTTACGAAAATATATCGTTTTCTGATATTCAACCAAACTTCTTGGTTAAAATCCTATACTCTTAGATTTAAATACCAACCTCATGAACAATGCAGTTTTTGGTATCATTTATTTAAGAAAAAACCAATATTTTCGAATTTTTCAATTTTTTTTCTCGAATAAACGGTGGAGAATATGAGAAAAAAATCAACGCGATAGTCGTTTCCGATTGGTTCGGAAAATATGGTACTGAGGCATATATTTCAAAAACTGTACCATATTTATTGAAAATTGTGAAGTAGTATAGCTAAACAAGCTTCAATTGTAACTGAATAATTCGATATTTGTAAGAATAAGTAGGTATGTTGGATCTAGCAAAAACGGCAATCTATGGAGTTCACTATGAGTATTATGCTACTTCGTTTCAATTGTTGCTCTATTCTCTATACAGACAGTTCGATTTATGAAACGATTTCATTTTACAATATTGTCACAAATACTTCGATATTTCTGACTACCCTAGAAATAATGTTAATAATATTCCTCGTGTGAATGAGAAGTTAATTTGAATTATAAAAGGTGAAAACAAGAGTGTACTAATGACTAATTTTTTGTGTCTCAGATCAAAATTATATACAAGCACAGGTGAAACGAATGAAAGTCATTTTGGAAAAATACGTCATGAGTTACTGAGAGGAATTGAATAACTGAAGATATTATTCGAAACTATGATCAATGGCAAATAAAGTTGAGTTGTTAGTTGTTAAATCTGAAATAACTTTTGAGGATTATGTGAAATATTTCGAGAATTTGACTTCAAAGTTGTTTCAAAATCTTATCAGATCTAAGAAATATCAAGTACATTCACTAGTTCAATAAAAAATTGCATTACCTTCTGCTGATGATAAGAGGTATTAAGTAAAAGGTACTTATTACAATTCACCATGGGGTCACTATGCAATATGAAAAAAACTGGAATTTGGTTATGAAGAAGTGGATATCAACTAACAAATGTATGATGATGCAAATATTAAAAGATGCAAACTTTACCAATCGATGCTCTCTTCGAAGTGCTTTCTTCCGATATTGAAGCTCATTGACTTTCTTCCAACCTGTCAATGCCGCAAACCATTGATATCACATCAGCATTCCACAAAAAAATAACATAAATGTTCTATCAGTCAAATTGTCGACAACAATGAAAGACGTCCGATTTGACCGTAAAAAAAATGAAATTGAATATAGAGTAATCATTAAATGCCATGTATCTACTAATAAAATGAGCCTCAACCTTTTTTCTGGCACTATGGTGTTTCAAAAGTTCAATACAGAAAAACTCTCCCTAGAGATCCCACACTCATTACTAACATCGCGCTAATTACAGTTCACAAGCAATATTTCACCATTTTATTAGCGATAAAAAAATATAGCTCTCCCACGTGGTGGTGCTGTTACAATTCATAATTGTACATCCATATGATTATGATTCAACCAAAGTGGATTGATTTTTCATATTCCTGCAGGTAACATTTGAAAAGTCAACATATAAATTTTGGAAGGCGTGTTCCATATGCTTTTTGTCATTTTCTGATGACACAATTTTCATGACACGTCAATAAGAGTATTACAGTTCTGTTATTTGGAAGTTAGAAGTAATACTTGTTTCAGTTTTTATTGTTCCTAAACGAGCGTTTCTAAGTGAACCAAGATCGGCATATATGGTGGCTACTTTTGAATTTGAATTAAAGTTGTTCATAAACATACACCTTCAAATTTAAGATTTTTTCATCAACTTATTCAATTTTGAGATTTTCCTTATGCCATAGTACCTTTACTTTTGTCGTTAGACATTATAATTATCGCAACGAGCATCCTTATCAGTCTGTATACTATAATTCCAAAATAGTAGGCATTAAATTCTCAGAAATGACTGACGTTTTTGTCTTAATATCTCTTGCAGTACTGTACGGAAATCATACTAAACAGATAAGGAAAAATGATGATGAAATATATAGAATAACAACCTTGACAACAATGATTTCGTTTTAATGCAATGATATTTCTAACAAGTTAGTGCCTACTTTTATAAAATTGCACCTATTGAAACGGAAATAGGTTATAATGACATTTTGGCTTCGGAAAATGATCAATTATGTTTCTTGACATCCGAATGATTCTAATTTTCTTTTTATTGGAAACAAACGACCGGAAGTGAATATCGAAAGTAGTCTAATTTCAACGGATTCGAAACCACTTTGGCAAAAGAAAGCCGAATATATCGTTTGTTTCAATTTGAAATTACATTTTCCATACGCTCTCGTCTCCGCACGAGACAGGGGACGATCCAACAATTATTAATGAAGATATAACTCGCTGAAGTCACCCCTTTCTCACTGATATACACACACATTTCCGTTCGTCTTACTCTCACGTCGAAAATGGCCTTTCGGCATACTGCCATGTTTGTTTCTTCTTTGTCAATATGTTCAATATTCCTGCCAAACACATTTGATGTGCTGCTCGTCACGATCCAAATATCATTGTTTTCGCGTTTTATTTGATGTGCTGCACGTGACGATGTGACTATTATTAGCGAAGATACAGCTTTTAGTACCCTTTTGTTATGCCGCCATGTTTGTATTTTTTCACTCCACACTAATAGTATCGCCTTCTCCATTATACATACACATATTGCAGTTCGTCTTACTCTTACACACGCCGCACCTTCCTCGAGTTGGGTGTTATACAAGGTTCCGCTCGATGATCTGAAAATGACAAGAATGAACCACCATAAGAAAAAGCATGGAATTCTGAATCAGAAGTGGCTTAGAACCTCTATTGATACTGTTGTAAAATATTTTTTGACTAACCTGTTTTCTGTATGGAGCATCGGTAGGGAAGGTTCCCTTGAATGGCCTTCCAGATAGCCCGATTTATCGTAATTGGACAATTTTTTGTTGAGTCACTTCAAAACTGAATATACTGAATTTTCGCGCTAACGAAACATAAAAGCAGATACTTTCTATTATTCCAATCTCTTGAAAAAGGATTACAAGCGATGTGTGTTTCTATAAGAGAAAGCAATGAATCTGATCTTTTATCGCGCTTTGACTTTTTTACACCATGTCACTGATAACAACACTCCCTTTTTATGTATCTATCATTATTTAAGTTTCGCCGAGATCCATCTTACAATCATCAGCCACACTAAAAAACCTATACTCATTTATATTTCCGTTCATTGCAAGATTCAGGAGATGTCGACATTAACGAATTCTTAGGACCGAAGTAAATTCGGTAAACAAGAACGATTTATATCTGAAAATGCAATAAAAGTAAATAATCGAGAGCAGATTTTCTCGCTTCTCCTCGGGCCATTTCCAATTTCAACGGATTGGAAGTTACGTCTTTCTGAAAAAGGAAAATATGACTCCGGTTTGTATACTAATAAAATACCTCCAAGATATATCGAGGGTAATAGAAGTTCACATACGAATGTGACTCACGGTGTGACCTCATTCTTCCAGTGCCTGATGCCTTGTTACAAGTTCATAAAGTTTGTTTCCGGTGTTGTCCTCGATTATTAGAGCTCGTTGAGAACACTTGCCAAAAACTCAACTTCTTTCGCGAAAAATCTGATGAAATAGAACAGTATCAAAAATACCAAAATTTGAGGGTCAGTGTTCATTTCTATGATTCATACAACAATAACTTGATATCATATTTATGTCCCAACAGCCATTATACCTTCTTCATATCTTTTTTTTGTCTTGATGGAACCATTCGCTTCACTGTATAGTCGACCGGTACATGTTTTTTATGTAGAATGAGAAAATTTTAGTATTTTCGTTAACGTTTGTCATTGATATTCTGTCTGCGAGTTCAACTGAATTCTTGAGGTTGTGACTGTGCTCCAACATACCGATCAAAAAAAGCATAAAAATCATATCAGAGAAACTAAAACACCAAAACATAAACAGGACCTACATTAACCAGATGGAATCTACCCTAAACACAGTACTCAAGCAAAACTATTTCGAAATCGAAAGAAAAATTTATAAACAAACAGATGGACTAGCGATGGGATCCCCACTATCTAGCATTATATCCGAAGTATACCTACAAACCATAGATGAACACATTTTAACAATAATCAAAACATACGATGGAAAAGAAGAATGATTAAGATACGTTGACGATGGCCTATACATATCATAAAACAAGACGAACAAGAACAGAACAAATATCAAAGGAAATTACCAAAATAAATCAAAAACTGAGCTTCAGCATAGACGAAGAAAACGACTCAAAATTCAACTACCTGGATATAACTATCAGATACAACGACAAAACAAAATTTCAATTTGCAATATACAGGAAACCTACACAAACAAGCTCCACCATACCCGAAAGTTCGAATCAACCACCTCCACACAAAATAGCTGCCTATTACGCATTCATCTACAGAATGCTAAGAATACCACTTTGCAATGAAACCCGGAACAATGAAAGTAAAATCATATACCAAATAGCAATCGAGAATGGATATACCCAAAAGACAATAGATAAATTAAAAAATAGGATCAAACAAAAGATATACCTATAGTTTTCACTGCAATAAATGCGCCATTTTCAAATGGATTGAATGAAAGATTAAACCAAACGTTGGTTAATAAAATTCGGTGTAAGATAAATGAAAGGAGGGATAAAATTGCTTGGACAACTATTGCTCACGAATGCATTCATATATTACGAGACCGAAAAATTGCCTTAGAAAATAATATAAAATCACACAATTATAATAAAGATTTGATGAAAACAGAAAACATTATGAACTCAAAGTTGGAAATTCTGTATATATTGAAAACGGAAATCATTTAAATCGAAAATAACTAGATGAATTGAAAATAGGACCTTATCAAATTGTAGACAAAATATCCAATTCAATTTACAAAGTGAACACAGGTCACAAAAAGCCAGAATCGAATCTCTTCCATATTACAAAACTTATTCCAGTAATAGAATTAAACAGTAAAACTTTGAAATTTGAAGGGCGGGAGATTTAAACGAAGTGAGTGACACTTCATTTAGTGGAACTTTTTGAATTCGCCGCGTAACGTATAACTTATCGGTGAACTTGTCCTAATCTATGGATCTATGGGCACAGAATACTGTTTACTATTCTGTGCTGTGGGTCACATGTCTCTATATAATAAATATGTAGGTTATGTTGAAGTGTATACTTTTTGTAATTAAAACATTGAATCAATAGAAACTGGTGAAGCAATAGCTTTAAATATTGTTACTCTTTTCAGGTGAGTTTGTAATTAATTAATGTTGAAGAATGTTGTTGGTAAAAATGTAATAATTGGTTTATGTAATGAAATCATCTCTTTTCAGAGCGACTCAATTTTGGTTATAATTTCACTGTTTCCCAAGATATCTAAGAAAAATTGCAAAACACATTATAAAATAACATTTCTACAGCTGGTTTCAAGGAATAATGGAAAAGTTCAAATTTGAGTTCATGGTCAAAGCCAGTGAAGATGTGAAAACAAATATTATTTGTGTAACGACAATCAATGATATAGATGGCCGGGTCTTTGCAATCCCAAGAGAATTAACTCAATCAACATACAGGCACCGTACTTCCAAATTTGATTGATGTTTTTCTTATATTGCCCCTTGTTATCTGAATGGAATTTTACCGTTTTTACACCATAATATTCATCAAAAAATAAAATCACAGCTGGTTAATACTCAGTAATAATTTAAGTTTCAATGTATGGTATTGGAATGAAATCGTTAAATTGACCAATAGTATGTGAAGAATATTGAAAGTTATTAGAGCCTTCATGAATGTATTAGTTTTTTCTTTTTTTTCTCTTCTAATTGTTTTGATAGTAAATGAGTTTTTTTATTTTATCATTATTTTTTTGCACACACTATATAATTTTTGGGAGGGGGGGAAGATAGCATCTGGATAACCCTTTTCCTTCTATGTATAAAAATATACTCTTTATGAATAATGAACGATATTGTTATTATTATTATTATTATTGTTATCATGATGATTTTCTAGTTTTTCAGAAACTTTCATTTTCAATTGTTTGGAACTTTGCTGTTTTTTATTAATAACAAAAATCTGAATGTCTTATTGTACATCTTGATTTGCTAATAATGATTGCTATTTTTGTGTGCTGTAAAATTAGCTTATCCCATTCTTTCACACGTTCTGAATGAAATTGCGGTCAGCTCTATTAAAACACGAATGTCAATACTGCAATATCTTGCAAGAACAAACGTCTTACTTTTTATCCTTCAATTTCCATGAATTATACTAAGAAAAAAATATGAGCTCTGGTTGAGAGCTCACAACGTTTTATGGTTAAGAGATGTGTTTTCGACGAATATACTCTAAATTCAAATTCCAAAGTATATTATTTACCACTCACAATCTTTTCTCTTGTCGAAACTGAATACATAATTTATATCTGGAAGTTGTTCTGCTTACAGTTATCAAATTTTACTTATTCGCCAGATGCTGGAAGCACAGAAAGTATTCGAAAAGTCTGGATGGAAAACGGGGTTAAATTCTAGACTGATAATGTTCGCCTGAAAGTTTTCCTTTGAATTTTAAGTGCCATTTATTTCACAAACATAAAATGAAGTTAATAACTCATCAAATTATATTTGCACTCCCAGTGCCATTAGGAATCTAATATGATTTGCTTTGAAAATGGTATTTCAACTCTTTCCATTAGGTTTTTTCGAAAGTTCTGTCCGTTTTAATGAGTCTACTTTGAATTGTAATATCTCAGTGAATACTAATTCAATTTGATCGGAGTGAGCGCCATTTGACTCAGTGCACTTTTGCCAACGTTACAAAATACGGTCAATTCGATCACCATGAGAATTATGTGCCTGGGATTCGATGAAGGCCATTTTTGCCTAGTCCTGATGAGGGTTCTACTGGTGAGAAAGTTATCGAAGTGCTTGAGAAGATGGTAGTCGGTTGGAGTGAGGTCTGGTGAGTATGGCGGGTTAGGTAGAAATTTGACGCTCAATTTGATCAATTTTCGGACGGTGATTTGTGAAACGTTCGAATGGGCGTTGTTTTGGAGTAGAATTAGACATCTGTTGACCAGTACCGGCTCCTTCTGAAGCAATTTTTGGTACATTTCGTCAATTTTCTCACAATAGGATATGATGCTTTGGTCTGGTTGCAGAAAGTTATAGTGAATCATAAAAGCCGTATATACCATAAAGTAACCATTGTTTATGCATAAATGTTTTTTGGTAAGGAAACTCAATGAATCAGGAAAGTAGTAGGTGGAGTGAAGGTGGTACAAATTCGAGGGTAGCATGAGAAGCCAAGCTTCTGGTCAGACTTTCACCGTTCATAGATTATAAATAGGCATTTGGTAAAACCCTCTATACTTGTATAGAAAATACATTAGCAGGGTTTTATAACAAACAAAATATTGAAATTTTACATCAATGAAAATGTTTCCATAGTTGTTTAAATAGGCATCACAACGAACTATTAAAAAGAATAATGAGGAGGTACATTACAAAATATTTACTATCACTTAGGGCAGAAGTGATTGGAATTCTCACAATTTTAGGATTATATGAGTCTGCAGCTGTCGCATTTTTCAATCTGTTTGAACAATTGTATTATTTTATTGAAGTGACGGCCAAATAGCAGGCCATCAAGCCGAAGATTTCCAACTTAAGTTTCATTAAAAGCTAATGAAGTGAAATCTAAATTATTTCCAGCGACGCAACAGAACATATCGATTATCAACGAACTTGTTGCCTCAATCAACTTTATGATTTTCAGTTTTATCTTTATCATTAATTTCTTTTAAACTGTACACTTTCAATTTCTAATCTCACAAGTGAGCTACGGTTTTTGTAAAATTGAATTGCTTTGTCGAGTTTTTATGTGAAATGAAACCGGTTCCCAACATTCAGTTCTATAATTCTATTACGATGAATAAAAAGAAATTAAATTCCATCAGTGGATAATCACAACTGAGTAAAATGATTGACTCGTTTTACATCAAGTTGTACCAATAGGCAATTCACTTTATTCAACAGTATTGAAATGAAAGTAATCAGCTATAAAACCAGGAATTATGTAATATATCGTAATGTATGAAATTATAACTCAATTACACGCTACAAAAAATGTGAATGGAAACAAAACATTGCTCTTTCACTTATTAGTAACAGCATATCTCGCGAGATCTTGAAAAAAAATATTCGGAGACCGAAATTTCAATTGCGAATAAAAGCATGCAATGAGACATATCAAATGAAAAAATTCGCGACCGGTGATATTAGTGAGCACTTTCTCTAATCGATCGTTATGATTCACACGTGTGCTTTCTAGCTTGATTCTATAATTCACAACACCGGTCTGGTTTGACTATGTTCAAATTTTCCTTTGATATTTTCTTTGAATGAAATATCTCTTTAACTTTTCTTCTTGCATTACTTAACTGAAAACATTGTCTTTCTTCTGGCAATTTTCTCCTGGTACAAACAATTTATTGGTCGCTTATTTTTCTAAAATATGTATAAGAACACTCCATATGTATTTTCTGCCCATAACAAAATTTTTCCATTCCCATGCAGTTGGTAGTGATTTGAAAATGTTGTCGCTTCTTCTGCCTTACCTGTGTCATATTTTCACTTTCATTATTGATAGCTTCCCACTTTAAAATAGTTTTCCCGGTACTTGGGAACAATCATTTCGCACTAGAATTTCTGAAGTGACATAAGTCACTTCAGAAATTCTATATTCTATTGATGCGATTTAAGGGTTTTGAAAAACAGTTGCCTCACATCGAATATACCTGATTCTTTATATAATTCGTCACTGTTGTATCTTGGTGGTTTATTCAGCATCAGCTTTATGAATTTTCTCTGGATAACTTCCAGTGGGTACAAGTGAGTTTTGGACACTTCTCCCCATCCAATAATGCAATATATCGAGTGGATTTGCACAAGACTCTCCTTCTGATCCAGGATGTTTTTGAGTTGCAGGAACTTGAATAGGATACTTC
>WOGR01011403.1:0-10567 GCA_015342045.1 Leptinotarsa lineolata | reverse complement strand
TCACGACGTTTCGATTGTTAGTATCTACAATCGTCTTCGGGTGATTGTAGATACTAACAATCGAAACGTCGTGAAGTAACGTGGTTTGAAATCACTTAACTTTTAATTATATTAATTTATTTTTATTTTATTTTTTCAATTTTTTTTTCACTCGTATTTTATTTTGGAAGTCCGAACTGATGAAATTCACCACGAAACATTGTCATTCATCTTCAAACAAACATCAAAAAAGCACGCCAAGTTCGATCATATGATCAGGTTTCCTCACTATTTTCTTCGATTACCGCGGCGTAGTGCATCAAGAGTTCTTGCCACACGGTCGTACGGTCAATAAGGGTTATTATCTTGAAGTGATGAGTCGCTTGCAAGAAACAATACGAAGAAAACTTTCGGTTATGTGGAAAAACAATTCGTGGCTTTTGTATCACGATAATGCACCTGCTCACTCGTTATTGCTTGTTCGTAATTTTTTTGCCAAAAACAACACGGAAATCTTGCCTCGGCCACCGTATTCATGAGATTTGGCCTCCTGCGATTTTTTCCTGTTCCCAAGAATATAAAGACCCATGAAAGGGCAGCGTTTTGTGACGATTGAAGAGATATCAGTGATATCAAGAATCATGGAAAAAGCTGTAAACCACCATATTCTTAAGTATTTCGAAGGCTTGAACATCTTGAGAGATTAACAATATGGCTTTCGGAAACAGTGATCAACAGACAACCTTCTATCGTATTGTCCCTATGTTTGGAATAACGCAATCGAGAAACATGGAAAGTCAAGAGCTGTTGCGCTTGATATTTCTAAGACCTTTGACCGTGTGTGGCATGCTTTCCAAACTTCGATACTATGGCTTGTCGGATCATTTTTGTGTATGGCTCTCCAGCTTCCTGAAAAAACTTTCCCTGCAAGTGACCTACGACGGATATCTCTCGAATATTTTCGCAATCAACTTTTGTGACTCATTAATCCATATTGTCTCCAACACTCTTTTTATTGTATATTAACTACTTATTGAAAAAAAAACAAGAATCCAATACCGGCGGCTGGAGGTTGCATATCTCAATGAGGATCTAGAGGTGATTTCGAATTGGGGTGAAAGTAACCAGGTTCAATTCAATGCCACAAAACCCAGGCATCGGTTTTCTCCAGAAAGATGAATGTCTCCGAACCGGATATAATAATATCAGGACAGACAATTCAGCTTTCCGCTTTGAGTTTGTTGGGGGTTAAATTGGACACCAATATGTCTTGACACAATCATGCCGCAAGAATTGCAAAGGCTGCTTTTCAAAAGCTTGGAACACTGTTCCGAACCAGAAAACTGTACACACCTCAGCAACTTTCGATGCTTCATAAAACTCAGATCAGACCTTTTTTGGAGTACTGTTCTCATTTATGCACCTTTCATATTCAGCATACCCGTTTGAGAAAATTCGACCACATTGTCCCTGTAATAACTGCCATTGTGTTGGTAACGGAAAAATTTCATTCATAGAAAATATAAAGTTGATGCATGACAGATATCTTCATTTAGGTCTGGCCATAGTTGAATAGGCCGGCTCGCAAATTAATATACAATAACAGCTGACCAATGACTTCGATGAAAAGGAGATATAGGTGCTAAGTAGGAAGGGTTTTAAAAAAAATGGGTACTATTGAAAAGAGGAGACCAATCAAGGAACGGGTCGAGGAAGAAGTGTTAGAGACGGTTTCGCGGACTTGGGGACACTAATTGAGAATTTGGCAGTTACGAGAGGGGAGTTGCGATCCGACCCTCGAGCGAACGGTCTCGCGTAGTCAAATAAAAAGTTAATTGGTATACGGGAGTTTTCGAATTGACCATCGGTGATTCAAATAGATTCAGTTCAGCGTTTCGCAGAGGAAGTAAAGTACGAGCTACTCTTGTACACGGATACTGTTCCAGAGAGGGAGTATCAGGACCTAGTAGAGTATCGTGAGTCAGCTTAGACTTTTACTAACCCCCATGTTGTTTAGAGAGATAAAAGGGACGTCATTTTGAGTTATAATATTGGTCTCATTTGCTGTTGCATCCTGGAGGACAATACAAGATAGATAATAGTTTACACCACACCCCTTTTCGTATGTGTAAATATTAGAATAGTAGTACAGACATGTTCAGTTCTGAAATTAGTTCGTCGGCCAGGCAAGTTCATAAAATCACGTCAGAATTTTCGCTAAGCTTGAATAACAATATTGCGGTTTTCTTGCAAGTTAGAACTCTACCGTATGAGGGAAAATTGACATAACTTTATAACATAAGTTTATAACGAGACATCTCTCGGTTTGATTTCCAGCTATTATAAATGAAATATTTCGTTTAAAATTTTGTTTTATTGTTTTTGCTTTACTTCAATGTCATATTTTTTGTACTCGGTTATTTGTTTGTTTGTGCTCTGGATATAAACATTATCTGAAGCATCTTTTGTTGTTGATGACTCAATAATTGAGCAAGTCCCGCACCATTTCAGGATAGGGGAAAGGCTTATAGCCAAAAATATCCGTGTACAGCCTCGTTCTGGAGTAGAACAGATGAGAGAAAGACTCTCAAAAAGTACAAGGTGTGGTTAGGTTTCAAAAAGACCGGCCTCCGTGCGATCGGCACGAACCCTACAGCTTTTTCGGGATTGCCTTGAAATAAAAATGAAAATTGGATGTGGAGAAATCCGCATATGGTGACAGCCGCTGCTGATTTAATTTAAATTATTCAATTTCAAGAAAAATTTATGAGCTGAAGTATGTTAGAATAAGGCTAGTTGTTACACTTGTGACAGCTAGGGAGATTTTATGAATCGTAAGTACCGCATTGAAAGCAAAAAAATACACAGTCAAAAAAAGTCCATTCGAAAGAAAAGATTGTCGGTATAACATCCCATATAAACACTATTACACTCCGGACACTAGAGCTTATAAACTCCAGATTTCTTCATCTTGTCCATTTCATCTTTGGAATCAAAAAGATTGTTAGTAATCTAGCTATGGATATTGAAGTGATTCATCAGATACTTTCCTGATAAATTGTTAGTTAGACAATTCGAACTAATTAAACTGAATAGAGAAGTGTTTCCCTAGTATCCTTTATCTTTTCCATCTATCATCCATTCTCACATTTCGCTATGCTACAGCTGGTTCAAATATACATGAGATTAATATTTTGAGTCCGGCACACTCTTCTGCTATTCGATCGCCTCTGATTCCTCATTGGTATGACACCCAGTATCTTTATGTATTTCCCTCCGCCAGTTTCTTCATTTCTGCACTCACAGTCTTTGTGTCGCTTTTGAGTCATTTTCAAGGGTTCAGATTATTGAATGAAGTCGTTGACCAACAATTCATTTTTCTGGAAATGAATTACAGATTATATGTAAGTAATTGTTTTGAGTGTGCTTTTTCAGTTTGTATCTGAAAGTAACTTCTTTGCATGATCTACACATCTTTATAAAAAGTTTATTTTGGAATTTGTTGCTTTTTTTCTTCTTTTGGGAGTTTCCCACATTTGTATTGAGATGGAGAAGAAGAAAGTCGAACCTTTTTTTTCAAAAATTATTCTCCCCCAGAAATCTAACTTTTTGAATTGATTCAAGCAAAATATTTGAATGTACTTACATTTGAACTACTCATTCTCTCTTGTAGTCTCTCCCAACAACTTCGGAATGGATAGTAGAAATTTCATCGGTTGATTATCCTGAAAGGAGTCAATCAAAGTAGATTCTGATTCAATTCGGGAGAACATAAATCTTGAATACACCTGCGACACTGTCTGATATATCTTAAACTACTTATCCTAAGAGAATATCTTCCGTTAATTACTTTCCCACTGTTGCACACATTGAGATTTATAGAGGGAAGAGGTTCTACACTTTGCAGATAATCACTAGTCGCTTTTGTAAGCGAAAAAATATTTTCAGATGACGCCGTCTCGTTCATGAAGCGTGAAAGACTTTGCTAGATTTCGTGAAACAGTAATTGCTACTGGTATGAGTTGAGATACGGAGAAACAGGTAGTTAGAGAAGCGAATTCGGTTGGTATTAGTGATGGGGGACATTTTATAGTTGGAAACATTGAATACGTTGAGTATGAAGGTAACATCTTTTCACTTCATGTACTCATTTCAAATTTTTCTACAGATTTAACTTTCATTCCACAAAACCTTCTCCAACCATGTTTTGGATGTTTCACTTTGATGAAGTTTCCATTATTATTTGACAATATCACAATAGGTCAAGGTAAGAAAACAAAGGTTATGTTGCCACTTTTCTGAAATTCTACTCAGATTTTCCCTTGCAGAGTGTTAATTACAGTTACCCAGACAGCACACAGTTCTCCTAGGATATCCCAATTTCATTTTCCATTTGTTTCTCGAGAATTCTTGTGAAGGATCTCATGAATATCCTCACCTCGTCCTTAAGATGCTGTCAGTATCTCCCTAATATATGTTCCGCTGGAATCCGGATGAGATCCAAAATATACCCTAACTTCATCACAGTTTGTTTGTTGCAGGACGTTTCAAGTAACACGATGGCGTTGAGTCCCTAGGATTTTCCAGTGCATCCTTCACGATAAAATGCGATATGATAATATATTATACCTATCCTGTTCTCGAAGTGAAACGAAAATGTCATAGGACGCTATCATAACTTTGTATCATGAGGAAAACTCCTGGAAGAGAATACACTATTTATAATGACTAGTGTTTCGTGAAAAACGACTTTCAAATTTCAAACAATGATGACAATTCAGAACGATTTTCATCCGATGTCGAACGAACCTCATTTCTCCATCTATAGTGTTTGTCGTTGGTTAAAGTAGAAGAGTATCGATTATATTTGATAAAATTTGTTTCAAACTTTTTTTTTCAATGTCTGATGACTTCTGTATGATTCGTCCCTCTTAATACGAAGAAATATGTTAGTTACGTATCCATTCCTTTCCACTGAGATGAGGTGGATATTATTCTTTGGTGAAACATTGTGGGAATCACATGTTAAAAGGTAAGACCACGTTAGTTTTCAGTTCGCACAATTTTTGACTACTGAGGGTTGTCTTTAGTAAGGGTGTGACAGCTGGTTAACGGAAAAACATATTTTTTAAACGGCAGAGCTCTTGTTCATACTGTGTGCAGCGTCCAATGGTGGTTGGAAGTTTTATAGACCAATGATATGAATTCCATTATCTCGTTTCAATGAGGAAAAGTGGACTTTCTGAAAAAACGAAAATGATTTTATTTTTTCTCTCATTCGTAGACTGATCAAAAGGATGTATGATAATTATTGAGAATATCTACAGTGTTTTCAAGAAAATAAATAATTTTGATCTGATTTGTTTCGACTGTTGAAAATCTAGACCCTATTGAATACTGGACACAACATAAACAAGTGGAAAAATGATTACATAATGACTTTTATCTCTGTGTCAATTGTTGATATTTTGTGAAAGTTTCAGACTACCTGTGATACAGTCCCCGAATTATTTTTTCAGGTAGATATACACATAATCAAATATTTCTAGGCATAATCGCACAAAAATCGTGTTTTATCTTTTTCAAAGGTACAGGATGTCCTCTAACTTACAAAATTTGATACCTAATGAAAATCTCCTGGATTCACTGATATTTGCGAGACAATTCAAGAAATCAGAAAATGGTACTTTTTTGATGCCCAGTGATATTATTATGACACCCACCGACATCCTACTGATGATTTGACGATGTCCCTTATAGGTCTCGAAATGGCCATCGTGCTATCTGGGGAAGTGATACCTGAAAATATCATCATAGATTTTCATCATCAACCAATTTCATCACATTTCTCAGAGTTATTCAAAGGGTGTAATTTTGTTGAATTTGGCAAGTTACATCTCGTCTTTTCAGATGAATTTTGGAATCACCAATCTAGAAGCTTGAATTATTTAGATTTGATATGGAAGAAATCAACCTAGATATTTCATTTATTGGTAACTTCTCTAATTAATGAAATTCCCGAAAGTTTCCTACAGCGTTTTTGAAATGGAACTTGTATATATTGGACAGTATAACTGGAATGATATAAACCTAATCAAGACGGTTTTCGTCAAAACTTTCAGAGCATCCGAAAAGCAAATTCCTCCTGAAAAAGGCGACGCTTACGTTTTTTTTTATTCCAATGTGATTATGACGAATTGAATATTATCATACAGAAACTAATTGCAAGGTTTTTTATTATTCTGGTAATTTTTGGAAATCGTTCCTATTTTGTTAAGATACCAGTTGAATCATAAACAGGAGTTATAACGAGACTTGGGGATTATATAACGCTCCTTTTCCATTACTGTAAGGTAGCAGAATATTTCTGTCTGGTGGTGTACCAACCGTGGAGGTAGATTTCTTTCTGAACGAAGGCTTCATCTTGAGCCGAAAGAATGTATGACTATTAGCTTATTCATTGTCACTATGGAACCCCCGATAGAAGGCCGAGTAGTCGTGATGGACCTTTTCTCCCTAGTCACTTGTAGGATTCTATTTGGACCATGAAGTTTCCAAAGAATTCAATATTGAGTCTACATAAAAAATGAACGTTGACCAACTGTCCTTTCTGTAGCATATAAGGGGAAAGCTGCAAATCCTGTCAATGAAGACAAGAGGTCAAGTGACTTAGAGTCTTCTCAAGAGAAAGATATCTCATGAATCTGCTCTGCACCGAATTTTTAGCAGCAGATGCAGAAACTGTATCAGATGAGGAAACAAACGACCTCTGAGCAGGTCAACAAACGTAGCTGAATTGAAAGGCATTTTACAACATCAATTTTGACCAACCAACTGGAATTTCTTCAGTTTCATTATGACTACTGCAGAGAGTATTATCGAAGATTGGTACGACTTCAGAGCTGTATATCTAGGCTAGGATGACTACGACTCACTTGAAATGGTCAGGAATACGTCTTCTAGGTGCAGTTAGTACCCTTTAGCTACAGAAGGGCTACAATTACTCTCCAAATGGAGCAACCAATTTTGTGATTTCGTGGGGAAGCTGGATTCATCTGGTCGAGTTTAAATAGATAAGTCTATCGCCTTATTAGATCACTTCGTACCACACTTTCAACTGAACTTTCCCGATTTGCGCATTGGTAAGGTTTATATATCGCAATGGAAGGCGATAGGAAGTTCGCTGTAAGTCTCTCCGAGCAACGCGACATCTAGAACGATCGCGAAATGCAAGTCGAGTTATGCGCGACCAGTCACTATCGATTGATGAAGATCAGCGGCGGCCGCCGTTATTTTGTTCCAATAGGTGATGATTCACGACAAAATACAACTTTTAGTAACTTATATATTATTGCTTTGAAAACAGTAGAATATGGTTTTTTCTCTACTAAATTTCGATGATTTATTTGAATGTCCCATTATTTTGAACATATACTAGAAAAAAAAGAAACTCTTTGAATGCACCACGATGAGGCAAAATTGTAGGATAAAGAAACGCAATATATCTCGGACCACGCTTATACCAAATATTACCAAAAAAAAAACCAAAAATATCAACAGTTCTTACATGTTTGAAAGAGAAGTAAATAAATTCATTTCGAATACCAGAAAAACTTTTTTTCTGACTTCATTATTCAAACTATTCCAAACAGCAATTCAACCTAGGCAATTATTGAGTAGACGAAAATAAATATGTATTCTGTCTATAACTACTGTTTCTGTAATTGAGTTCATTAACTGATTGATCACTTATTATTTTTCCAATGGTATATCAAGTATTTATACACATAATATACAAAATACTCTTATCACGAACAAGCTATAGATTTCTATGGCTTCTGTGATTATCTTGTTTATTTTCGATAGCACTTTATGTAATTTATATCACTGTATGCGACAATAAACATATCATCATTATTATTATAATTATTATATATCCTAGTGTAAATGAAAATGTTATATTTAGGTCAGTAATTGATGAAGAACTCCTATCTGAATAATGATCTCGCACACCTGCTAAATCATATTCACATTGATAATACTCTACATATTTTTTTTTCGCACCAACCAGAAATATATCAATCTTCTGATGATTATTAGCACTGAAAAATTTTTTTCAACTTCTCAAATTGATGTTATGACTGCCCTTTCCTTCCTACAGTATTTAATAAATCAATTCCCTATACTTAATAACGAATTTCATTAAATCACTGAATATTCTGAACTTTGACAAAGTGATTCACGTTATGAATGAAGTTCGGGAAATATGAGATTATGAGGTGCTTCCTAACTTTCGTGTCCTTCCCCCTTAACAAGTTTCAGATTAGCATTCCTAAGGACACTTTAGTTGTGGAGTGTAAGATGAATAACAAGGACACCCCAAGAACTTCCAATGAGTATTTAATTGAGTTGAGTAAAGTTGTGTCCACTTAGTTATTGATGGCCGGAATGATGTAATTACTCAATAGATGCCAACAGTCCGGTCAATGAATACATTGAACGGGCAATGTTTTGAAAGTTCTCAGAAAGAGATTCCTGAAAATTTTTAACGGCGGAAGGTAACTGGGTCAAAGGTTTTTCCCGGGATTGTCCGCCATGATCTGAAGATTTTCATTTCTGCATCTACGATTATGGAAGTATTGCGACATAGAGTTTGACCAAAAGAACGACGCCACGTCAACTTCCGATGGAATGAATACGAAGACTCAAACCAATTCTGAGTATCAGCTCTGTAGACAACCAGAACTGTAAGCACGTTGCCTCATCGCTTTCTGTAACGTGTACGGAAGTCGTAGATGTAGTCAGATAAAACCTTTCTGAAAAAATCTGGATGGAACTCTCACATTATGCATTACTTGATGTTGTTTTTTCCAACTATCTGAATATTATTCGAAATCTGAAAGCTTTTGAAGCGAAAACAGAGTGATATATATTGTTCAAAATGTCTACATGATTTCTATATAAGAAATGCACTTGTTGCTGATGAAAATAGTAAATATGGAAATGAAGTGTTAAAGAGGAAATGTAGATATAAGAGATATACTTCATTGAATTATTATTCAACTGAAGACATGACTTCAAAACAATGAAAAAAAATAACTGCAGGCTGCTTTATTTTCTTTCACTGCATCTTCTGTTAGGGGACGTAGGATCCAGCAAAAAATCAAGAATCCAGTAAGTATATTTCTTCGCTGACGACAACAAACTCCTCTCGTCATTCCATTTGGATTTCGGGACATCGACTGCGGATGTACATCTTCACCGGCAGCAGGAGGTTGCATATCTTAATGAGGATCTAGAAGTGATTTCGAATTGGGGTGAATTAGATGAATGTCTTCGAACCGGATATGATAATGTCAGGACAGAAAATTCCGCTTTCCGCTTCGATAATTTTGTTAGGAGTTAAAATGGACACCAATATGTCTTAGCACAATCATGTCGCTGGATTTGCAAAGGCTGCTTCTCAAAAGCTTGGAACACTGTTCCGAACCAGAAAACTATACACACCTCAGCAACTTTTGTACACACCTTAGGAATGATGAAATAATCAAAATCAATGAAATAAATGGATTGAAATAACTGAAATTGAAACTTATTATTTTATCAAATGCTTTAGCCTGTCCCCTATTTTGAGAAATTTCTCAATTTCCTGTTGAATAGATTGGTTGCGAATTTGCCTGATTATGAATGGAAAATCTTCATTCCCAATGTTTCAGAGCAGTCTCATATTTTGTGTTTCAACAGTTTTTAATTTGGGCTAGAGTATACCAAAAATGAATGAACTATTTATGCCCCAAATGTCAGTTTGAAAGTAAATGCGTCAAAAACAGTAACAAAATACCCATTGAACGTCTTGATTTACAAGAAAAAATTGAAATAAAAAGGTTAGTTGGTGATGGTGCTCGAAGTAGCAGACAAGTTGCTCAAAAATTCAACAGAATACATCCGTAATGAAATCGTATTTGGCATGGAACGGCAGCCTCCGTGAATAAACATATTACTTATACTCATTATAACGAATTTATTATTTTCGTAGCTATAAGGTCCACCAAATAACTTTTTTTTCTTTGAATGCTATAAAAAAAACACTGAATATTTTCTCATTTTTTTTTTATTTCAAAGTACAATCCTTCCGGTTAATAGTGGAAAATAATTTCATTCAAATGGCTGCCTCGGCTGGCCATGCAGTAGGCTACACGATCGGTCCAGTTCTTAAGCACATTATGGATTGTGTGCAGCTGTATTTCACCAATGGCTTCACGAATATTGTCTTTTAAAGCGTGAATTGTCTCTGGCTTGTCGGCGTAACACTTATCTTTGCTTGTTTACATACCCGCCATCTTCTTTAAGTCGATCGCAGGCCCACCTAGCGAAGCGAAAATGTATTGGATGGTCAGTTGGCTTCAACTCCTGAACCAATTGGACTTTGTATGGCGTCATACCAAGGTCTTTATGCAAAATTCATCTCAATGATGTGCTTTTCTTCTTCCATAATCCGTACGAAATTTTCGCACACATTCTGCAACATTACCATGATTTTCAAAGTAATGTCGCAATATTTCCCAGCGTTGTTCAAGCGTATACACAA
>WOGR01011402.1:0-10568 GCA_015342045.1 Leptinotarsa lineolata | reverse complement strand
TTCCATTGACCAACCTTCTAACTCTCATGGTTTATAAGTTACCAATACAATCCCATTGAAAAAGTGGCCACCCTGTATATGCCTTTTCCAAGCTATTTCGCAATCAAGCTGGGAATTTCTCCTATTCTACTTATCTCCACACGTTGATTAATATATTTTCCTCTCGAATTTTTCAAAAATAATTTGTTACTTTTTGTATGAGGCGGCCGTAGTGCTTTTATACTTGCGATATATTCCAATATAATCAGAATTTGAATCAGTGAAGGTTCTTGCGCAATAAGCCTTCGTATCAGGTATTTTAACAATCAATATAGATCCAGCATATTCAATGGCAACAAACCACGTCAAGATATATTGGAAGTATTCATTTTTAATATACTTCAGATGTAAATTCATATTCACAGTTGTACAAAAAATGTTGTTTGTATTTCGAGTATAAAAATTCGTATTTGCATGGCACGTTCGAGAGAATTTATGGCCTTGCGGTCTCGGTCAAAAATTAGATGTCTCATGTGTCTTCAAGAAAACCCTTCATTTTACGCACTTAATACAAAAATAACAATTTTTTTGTATAATTCAATGTTGCACCTGGAAGTATTTCCTATGTGCAAGATCTACACATCTTTGTACGGAGTTCATTTTGGATTTATTTGCTCTTTTCCTTCCTTTAGAAGTTTACCACATTATATGAAAGTAGTTGTTTCGAAATAGTTCCATGAATGATTCACACATCTTTGAATTATACCTCTTTCAATTTGAACATTTCACTAATTGTTGAACTCATTAATGGATTTATTAGGATTTCAGGTTACAATAAGTTTTCTTTACCAATCACTTTCAAATTTCATACTCATTGTTTTTTCCTCAAATTCCTCCATCATGAATACATATAATTTGTTGTGAGATACCTACTGATGCATGTATTGGTAAAATCTAATTTTCAGTATAAGGAGTCATTTGCTCTAGATAACACAGAAGATGAATTGAATTGAATCCAAAACGATCTCGAAAAAGTAGTATTTTTTCTGTTCAATTGATTCGCATTCTCAATGATCTCACTGCAGAACACCGAACTCATTGAAGAAAATATCGTTTTTGCAGTATTTATTCAGTTTTCTTGTTATCCCAACAAATGTCTGTGGTTATCAGAAATGCCTTGTTTCGTCATCTTTCCGACGAAAGATTCCGTTAAAAATATACTTGTTTACAGGCGAAACAGAACTGTTTACGAATAAAACAACTCAAACCAACAGTTTCAGTTTAGGGTTCCAGCTAATATTATTTCAGCCATAACAATTTCGCAGCCAAGATGGATTATATAAGGTATAAGTGCAACATTTTCTTCACTCTTCATGCCTGCTTCGTGCACCCTTTTAATCCTTTCGGCAAATATCAACATTCCATGTTCGTTGATCCACCTGGGACTAGTTCATACCGACGGTATTAGAATAATTCGTTAAATTGAGATACGTATAACACTCACCTTGAAACTTCTCTTGTTTTAGGAGCAAATGCAGCAGATTCATCTGTAGGAGAAATGTTTACATTCCTAATTATATGAATATTGCTTTCATAAACAGTGAAACTGGAGATGGCTTTCAGAATTTGGGAAATGAAAATGGACTGTATAAAGTCAAGAATGATTTTCTTATCTGATTTACAGAAGATTTCATCAGGAAATGCCTACTGTATTCACAGAAAGTTGAAAAATTTGAATATTGAAAATTCTCATGAAGATTCACAAGCACTGCGGAAATATCCTTAAAAACAGTCAGAGCGATGTATGAGCCAAGTGGATATTTACATTGGATTTGAATCGTTGTAGATCATTCATTTGGAAAAATTGTTTTGGGAAGATTACTCGGTGAGGATGATTTTAAATGAAGGAGTTCTTGAAAATTGTATATAGAAGTATTTCAGAACAATTTTAGAACAATATTGAGCTGAACTTCGAAATGATAATCTTACTTTCTGCAATACAGATTATGGTAAAAACATTTCATACCAATACTTTGATAAGAACTATGATTCCTCATATGAACTATAAAAAATCGCTATAATTACATTTGTATTTGTTGTTGTTTGTTGTTTATTCTAATAACAATTTTTTGGGAAACTCAATTATGTGTTTTACTACCTCTTGCCATATATATTTCTGAAATATATGTATCTTCCTATAATTGTACATTTTGAAAGGCAATGAAGACATACAGGGTGTGATGTAAGCACGTGGCCAAAGAGAATAATAATAATATCATTTATTGCCCAACAGGTAACACCCAATTACAAGACATAATTGAATACATCTGTAGTGATAATAAATAAAATAAATTAACAAATTATGTTCATTTTTGACATGCTATATGAATATAATATAACAATGATATATAACTTCGAATAGAATAATAATAGAAAGAAAACTAGAACAAAAGAAAAAACTGATAGTATGACTATTTATTGCGATACTTGCTGAGAATAGTTTTGATAACAGACTCTCTCACAACACAAAAAAGGAAAAAACAGTGTTGATATCACTTTAAAATTTCCATTGCAACTTTTTTTATATGATTCGCCGAGCAAGTAATAATATCGCAAGAGCTGCATATTGAGAAGAAAATTCAAATTATGAAATAATACTCTCACATAAACTTGAGATTGATCAACAATGAATCGAAATCAAAAGTTGAAACCGAACAAATTTGCCTACATGGATTTTTGTAGCTGCTCTCAACACTTGAAACAGTATTCAACGAGTATGATCGAATCAAATGTATCGTTATTATTTTGTAGATTTATATTCGATGGCTTTGCTGGCATCGACTTCAAAAAAATTGAAGGCCCTAATTCGTTTCGATTCTACTTGTAATTTCGATTTGTTGGTCGAATAAATAATTTTCAGTCAATTATTCTTGAGGTCGCTTAATTTCTCCCCAATTACGTTTCAATAATCACCATGATTTATAGATATACGATGTATGTTCGATTGATAAGGTGAATTTTCATTTTTCTAAAGAAATATTTATTTATTCATCGATTTTTATTTGGTTTCCTTCATAGTTGTCCTCCTCAGGCATAATAGACTTATGCCAGCGTTATTCCAACCCTCGAAACAGTTCTGATATGCATTCTTTGATATTGTTACATTTTCCCCGTGGGTTCACCAATAATTGACTAGGTACACTGAACAAAAATCAAACTCAACTTTATTTCATTCCTAATATAACAAAACACTTCAACTGAAACTTCAACTATCATTCGAATGTCTATCGCCTTATTAGATCGCTGCGCGTACCGCACTGCCATTTTCACTGACTGTCTTGATAGGCGGGTGGATAGCGTTTATATTTGGCAATCGAAGGTGGTAGAATTTTCTTTCGAATTCCATCGAAGCATCGGTAGCGGTATTCTCGCCACATCTAGAACGCCGGCGAACATCGAAGAATCGCGAACCGTCATTCGGACTGAGATCGGTCTTAGTCACGTCACATTTGGTTTATGGCTACCAGTGGCGGCAGGCTTTATTTTCTTTGTGACATGATTTATAATGGTATGTTTTTGAGCTCTCTCAGCGATTTTTTTTCCAAGACCAAAACACAAGCACTACAAGAGAATCCTGAAGGTGCTCTGAAATCGGTGCCTGTGCGATTGGGCTCAACTTTTGATGTGAAAACCATATAGCCAGGATTCATCACCGGTTTCATGACACTTTCAAACAAATTTGAATTGCCGTTGACGTAATTCAATAATTCCTAAGCGATGCTCGTGCGACGGTTTTTTTTGATCAAAATTCAGCAATTTTGGATCGAATGCATATTGGTTGGAATGAGCCAACCAATATGCCGACATCTTCATCAACTTATCTAATAGTGATTCGACGATTCTCCACAAAATTTTTCTCAACTTTCTCAACAGTGTCATCGGTTGATGTGCTGGAGCCTTCATTCGTCGTCATTCGCATCTTCTCGATCTCCTGTGGAGAGCTTGTACCACTTGTAAATATTCTTCCAACTCAGAGTACAACCATCGTATGCCACTGTCAACATTTCGAATGTTTTTGAACACTAAATTTCATTTCCACACGGAATTTGACACAAATTCTATGATCCCTGTTTTTCGATAGCTGAAAGTTGCCGAACACGCAAAATCCTTCTAACTTTTATTCCTCTCATAAACAAACTAAGTATGCTACTAAGTATACTAACATGAAAAAATGAAAAAAATTGCTAATTGAATGTACGTAGCCCTCGAAATTTGATCATTCACCTTATTTTTTGAACAGTTCACGTAGTTGTTACCTCCTCGCGATAACATGATTATTTTCCTTCCGAATGTGGAATATTTTGACCATTCGTAACTATTCGCTTCAGGAAAAAATCTGTAGTACGAGTAAAATTGCTACGTTACATTTCGTTGGTTGATGCATCGTAAAAAAAGTTGATGCATCGTTAACGTTGATGAATTATTTGAACAACGGAACATATACCCAGAATTAATAACAGGAATTTTCTGCTATTGTTGGAAAACTGAACTACATCGTTTCCAATGTTGACCAGTTCTATTTATGAACTGAAAACAAAGCGTGTGGACTCAGAACTATTTTTGTCTCACTACTGAAAAACTGTAAATTGGGAAAAATAATTTTATTCTTCTTTCGAAATATATTCTGCAACTTTTTTCTGATGATTTTATTTCGTGTGAATGAAACAAAATGTATTTGTTTTCGAATAGTAGAATTACATATTTGTATATATTTCAAGAAGCAAGATGTAAGACAACATGACATCAAACAATTTCACTGAATGCGGTTTTTTTCGGTTGGTTGGGAAATGGATCAAAAATTTTCGTAGATGAACAATTCAGTTTTTGCCAACGTTTCGGATTTTATCAAATCCATCTTTAGGGCTCAAACATCAGTTATCCATGTGAAAAAACATTTAAAATATATGTAACAGACAACATAGGTACAAACGAAAATGAGGACTAACCAAATGAAAACACATACAACATGGATTTGATAAAATCCGAAACGTTGGCAAAAAACTAAGTTGTTTATCTACAAACATTTTTGATCCCTTTCCCAACCAACAAAAAAAAATTGGCATTTGAAAATATTATTTAGATCACCAAACCTCGCAAACTTTAGTGCCTACTATTATGGAATTGTACTATAAACAGTTTTCGGCCACTATTACCGTTTATCCATCAAGCGTAGATACAGGTTGCGATGCCACCGAACCTGTGAATTATCAATGTCTCCAGAACACAACATATTTTGAGAGAAATTTTAAAACAGAGTGGACATACCGAGTGATTTGATTTTTATCTTTAAAGATAATTGATTGCCTTCGCTTTGAAAACAGATTCGCACAATTCGCACAGATTCGAAACAATATAAATTGAAGCATTTGCGAAAACAAACCATATATAAAAAGCAATTTTTAAATGAAATCCGAAAATCAAAACTTATGCTAGTTTGAATATTTTTATAACCGTTTTTCACATTTGTTGTTTCACATTATTGTTTTTTATTGATGTCTTGTACTATGGCACGATCGAAAGAGTGAATTCTCTTCTCGAGTATCTATATACTCGAATGATACATTAATCATAATTTTCGAAGTAGTCGAACTAGACTAGACAAATTATTCTCAAAGAAATAATTCATATTTGAAATGCTTAATGAAATTGAAATCGATTAAAATTTTTTACGTAATGTGCTAGGAATCGCACGCCAAAAGGTAAGACCTCGTCAATAAAATCAATTTTTCCCATTTATTTTTCGTACATGATACTTAATAAAATAACAGTTTGATAAGTGAGTTAACACTTGTTTCGAGACAGGTTGAATAAAAAATAAGTCAACATTTAAAATATACATCCATTCGAGCTAGTAATTTTTTTTTTGATTTCCAACGATATGCAAATTCTGATTTTGATATATGTATATGCAACGAATTCATTTTTCTTTAGGTATTTTTTTTCTTGAGGTATTACAAAATAAATTAATAAAATGTATGTAAATTTCATTACAAAGAACCATAGAAAATTGTTGGTACTAGGTATGAATAATTTTGACAGTTTTTTTAATTAAGCGAAGACAATTCCCATTATTTCACCCTTTAACGAATTTCTAAGCTATATTAGTCAATATATTCCTTGTGAAGTAAAGGTATATCATGTCTGTCGACTGCTACCTCACATATTACAATAAGATGGAAATCAGTGGTAGGCCGTAAAAAAAACTTTTATAGATATTTACAGAATCAAAATTACATATGTTAACTAAATTCAAAAATCTAGTGTGGTCATTAGGTACCAAGTTGACTCGTTTAAAATTGAGATAAGAAAAAGATTTATTATTGATTTCTGCAGAATATTATTCGGTGCTCTATCAACATTAGACATATCTTCATTGTATATTCTATGCATATTCACTGATTTGGTTAAAAATAAAATCGAAAGTATTATAATTTTACCTCAAGAGTCGCGTGTCAATTCATTATGCTGAAATATTATACAAATGAGTATTTTGGTACTTGGTTGTCCATTTCTTCCAAGTCTCTGCAAAGCACAGTTTCCTCAGAAAATAGGTGGATAAAATAATGACTGTGATATCTTCATAGATCAGAAATTCTGCAACCCTTCTCTATGCTGCTTTGATAACCAGAATGTTTGGCGTTCAAAGAACCC
Organism: Leptinotarsa lineolata; assembly: GCA_015342045.1. NCBI lineage: Eukaryota > Metazoa > Arthropoda > Insecta > Coleoptera > Chrysomelidae > Leptinotarsa > Leptinotarsa lineolata. The sequence continues at coordinate 3,878 of WOGR01011402.1, read as the reverse complement.
AAGATTCCGAAGACGTTTGCATGAAGAATAGATTGACTGTGAGAGTATTCTTTTTGAGATATCCAGAATTATTCAAGTTTCTTATGAGTACCTTAGCGAGAGAGAGTATAAAAAGTGACAGCCTTCTTTTGCATCCAGTTCTAATGATATTATGTAGATTATATCCAGGACATTTTGAAGAATATGATATGCAGGTAATAAAAGGATATGCACCAATAGTGAATTCACGATAACTTTTCATTATTTTTCAGCTAGATCGATATCTTCCTCACTTGACAGTGTGTCTGTCAAATCCTGTATATAGAACAAGAGAACTAGCTGCAAGAGCATCTATTCTCTTGATAAGAAACGATCAAATGGAGGAACATCTAGATCATACATTCGAAAGGTTGAAGGAGTCTGATATTAAGGATAATGAATGTCACGGACTTTTACTACAGGTAGATATTCAAATATATTCATAATAGTACAGCATGATATGGTTAATAATAAAAATTACAGTTAACATCGCTTTATATGTGGTCGCCAATATTTCTTGCTGTACAGTAGATGTTTGGAATTCCATTGTCAAAAAGGACAAAGAGATGTGAAATATAAAAATGGAAAATCAATTAAAACTATTGAATAAATAAGCAAAAATGTATGTGACTTTCTGGAACTTCAGTTAGCGTTTCCTACTATGACTGATAACCAGTCCGTGCAAAGCTTGTTGTCAAATCATCTGAAAATAGAACTTTTAACGGGTGATAAGTGATAATCAACTGTATTTCCAAATTTGCGCAACACTAACTGATTATTATTAGACAAGTATAGCTGAGGCACCAGTCAATCTAATAATAACACTGATAATCTTCCAACATGACTCAACCTCAGACAGACGCACCAAACTCTTACGACCACTATTATAATCTTCATACAGTCATTGTTCACTGCGGTTCTGCCGTTCAATCTGGTCACTACACTTTGGTCAAGGATGAAACGAATTTATTGGAGCCTCTGGAGACATCCTACATTTTGTTTTATGAAAGAGAGGACATTGGCAGATCAAGATCTTCAGATGATGTGGTGCTGCAAGTTTTTCATAATTTGTATTACTTTTAAAATTTTGAATTACTATTAATAAATATTGTTTGATATCTTCATAAAATAACATTTTCAATCAAACCATAATAATTTTTATATTTATGGTAATATTCATAATAACAATATGAAATACAACAAAGTTATTATCCATAAGTGAATCACATTGGTCAGCACATTGCAATTATATTATATTTATACAAGTTATGCCCTAACGTCCAATTTACCCTCAGTACAATTTAAAACTCTCTGATCTACTTCGTATATGCACTATTACGTTTCTGAAATGTTTACTTGAAATCGAGTGAAAACACTTTATAAAAACCCGATATTTTCGAGAACAGATTTTATAGAAAAATGAGCGGACCACACCAGGAGAGTGGAGATTCATTTGGCAATGTGGGTTAACAGCGAATACTAGAAAATTCAATGTTTCATTGGCGTTCAGTCTGTGAACGTCAATGAACCCTATTCAAAAGGCTATCTTCAAAATTAGATAGAATTAACGAGGTCGATATGCACCGATCACAAGACCCGGCATCTGAGCTACCTATATGACTGAGAACGGAAAGCTGCGATGAGTTGCGAAATCAATTCATCAGATTTCGTACGACAACGCACGAATGGTAGAGTACCGCGTCCACTTGACCCGTATCTTTCGTCAGTTTTTGTCCGACTAGGTGCGAAATGCGAACCGATCCCGTTTTACTGGGATTTGATTGCGATCTAGTGTAAAAATAGTTACAATAGTGTATTGAAATGTGTCCTTTCTCATTCGAAAATTAAAAAAATGGTGGTCATCGTCGATTTGAAGATCATGCCACAAATGAGAAAATTCATCGAACTCCATTTTTTTACCTAAATAGGATTCACCCACATTTTCCACCTTCGTCGATATCGGCCTGTGCCTGATACGACGATGAATCAAAGGTGATAGTTCCAAAGCGAAAAATTTTTCATCAGAATAATTAAAAAACCCTTTCCAAGGAACCATCTCGCCTACTACGGATACGGACGAATACTGAGGTAATGGACGATGTGCATCGCACGATTTCGTACGAACGGAGTTCGCACGAATTCGTTACTTCGCAGTTCGTAGCTTTCCACTCCTAGTGTACGAAGGGCCTTAGAGCAGGGATCGCATCAACCTTAACATATCTTCAACAAAGGATGGAGACACCAAAATCAAATCATTTTAACAAATAATGAAATGAAAGTACAATATTCCACAATATTTTTAGGTGTTCCTAACAATGAGCACCTACGCTAGCATACCCACATTGTAAATTTTGGAAAAAAGTTGAATCAAGTTTGCTACAGCATTAAGATTATTAGTAGTCATCTCAACAAAAAGTCATTAAGAATAATATTTTGAATCATCGCCAAAGTTTGGTATAATATTCTGGGGCTTTTGTAGTAGTATCTCTATACTAACAATTCAAAAAAGGATGATAAGAACTATGTTCAAACTTAGGTACTGTCAGTCTTGTGGGGGTATTTTCAAGCCTTGAAAGCTAGACTACGGAATCTTATCCTATTTTCCCTGCTATACTGGCCATTTTGTTCATCTAAACATTCTAAACGTTACTTTGTGATAAATGATGTGATGATTTTCAAGGGTTAGGAACTAAGCTCTTCTATTTTGTTTTTTTGTAAACCCATTCATATTTTAACATCATTAAGGCTGCCAACAAACTGGGAAAATTTGGAGATTTATGAAGTCATTATTGCAACAAACAATTAGTGACAAATATTATTCCTATGAACGGTATCTTTTTCAATTCCATAAAGGATGTTCGTAGGATAAACTGAATGGAAAAATGGTATTTTCCTGTAAATCAATGTTTATATGGAAGTGGTTGTTTTAAAACACTTTCCTTTGGATATTTCACTGTTTTCATGTGAAAGTAGTCGTTTCGAAAGGGGTTTCTGTTCCAATTTGTATCTGAAAAAACCTCTGTGTATGCTCTACATATCTTCTAAATACAGCTCACCAAAATCCAATATATCTGAATAGTAATGACATCGTTTGTCTCTGGCCAAATCAGAGCACAAGCAATTTGGAGGAGGATATTTCCATTCTCTTCAAACGTACTCTCCCCATTATAATTACAAAATCTCATCGTCCCAATTTCTCAAAAAATAATTAAATAATGTACAGTTAGTCTAAGCAGCATATTTGGAAAATATGAGTGGTTGCATGATTGAATTTGATGTTTCAAGAAAACATCAGATAGATCATCCGAAGAAAGCAATGAGAATATAAATATTTTCCCTAATAGAGGGTTGCCTTTTATATTTCGGGATTAGAGAACAAAAACAAATATTGATAATCGAAAATCACTTTATTGGTTTTCAAGATATTCCCCATAAAGATCTATACACTTTTGCATGCGTTTGAAACAATGGTCGAAGCACTTTTGCCACTCTGATTGAGGCATCTCCAGAACATGCATTCTGAATGCAGCAACCGCTTCTTCAGGTGTCGGAAAACGTTGACCTCTCCGTTTGTTTTTTACGTGCGGGAATAAAAAGAAGTCATTCGGTGCCAAGTCAGGACTATACGGCGGATGACTCATCAAATTTGGGTGCTCATAAATACAGATGTTTGAGCCGATGAGAGCTCACATTGTCGTGGTGAAGAGTGATGGTTGTGTACCACTCAGAATTGACTGTTCTGCGTTGTTCTAGTGGTACGGTTGCGACATGTCCAGTTTTTCCGAAAAAACAGGCGACCATTTGCTTGGAAGTGCTTCGTGCGCGAACAACTTTTGTTGGATTTGGCTCATCTTGAAACA
>WOGR01011400.1:0-10568 GCA_015342045.1 Leptinotarsa lineolata | reverse complement strand
TTAGATAATAACCAGCTGACCCGGCAAACGTTGTTTTGCCACATGAATTATTTCTATCAGATCCATAACACTCGAAAATAATATTAATCCCTCAATGCTGTAGTGTCTCGAACACAAACAAATTCGATGGCTTGCTTTGAGAGTATGCCACGTATAATTGTTCGTGTGGAAAACATAATGTGCTCCAGTCCAAGCCACAAACGGACATTGTTTGGCCTTGGGACTTATTGATAGTCATTGCAAATGCCAATCTAATTGAAAATTGCACCCGTTTAAAATGAATTGGCACATCTGTAGGTATAATAGGGATTCGTGGTATTATTATATTTTCACCTCGGAACTTACCATTTGAAATGCTGGCATCGACAACCTTTTTCATTATTTTTCAATGACTAATCGCGTGCCGTTGCACAGCCGTGGTGGATTCAAACTACGAAGCGATCCAACCTTCATTTGTAAATTATGCGGTGGCATGGTTTACAAATCCAATGAGTTTAAATACTCTGTTGAATAATTCGCAGCTTCGGTGGCATGTTCAAAGGCAGAGACAGAAAGCTTACTGTGTAAGACAGACAGGAAACCGGCTTCGTTCTGTTCCCCACTCCGTGCTTGTGAGTGAGAAGTGACACCGGTAGACACCTGGCTATGATTGAATTACTGAAATGGCTAATAAAAATAGGGGTTGGTGCTAGAAGAAAATTGGGGGTTGTATGTATTTTTGAATGCCACGTCATAATTTTTTTTAATTGTCAAAAAAATGTTTGGGGTGGAAAACCCTCATCATTTATGGGTATGAAAAATAAATTTAAATCTATTCTGAGAGCTACCGAATATACATATGAAGTTTCATAAAAATCGGTCGTCCTTTCCAAGGTGTATGACAACTAACACTGTGACACAAAAATTTTATATATTAGATTACAACTGGGATCTTTTCCGACTAAACGCCGTATTAAAAAAGGAAACAAGAACAATTTTATTTTCGAAGAAGTGACCTCTACATGCAGACATGTTTTTGTGAAAACGCTCACCTAATTTATACATCATTACTATTATTGACCATTCGATGGCGCTAGTCTTATTGTATTCACCGCTTTTTCAGTTAATGCTAACCTTCAAAAGAAATGGCAAAGTACATGAATTGAATTTCGAATTGCTCACACATCTACCGTATTCACCAGATTTGGCTCTCAGTGACTACTGACTGTTCGCAGACCTCAAAAAAGCTCACCGGTGTGAAAAATTTCGCTCGAATGAAGAGGTTATTGCTGAAACTGAGGCCTATTTTGAGGCAAAAAATAAATCGTTCTACAAAAGTGGAATTGAAATGTTAGAGCTGCTCTGGATTGATTGAGATTACTTTGATGAATAAAGCCAATTTGGAACAAAAAAAAAACGCCTTTTCTTTCTTAGGCCTGGGAACTTTCAGCCCATGTGCTAATTCTACGAAAACTGTACAGGAAATTATCTTTTTGCATATAGAAGGCATTTTTTCGAAAATAAAAATGTTTTCTATTTTCCTCTTTTATTTTATATAGGCGGTTGTTCAGAAAAGTCCCATCAGTCCTAATCAGTATCTAATTTTATTGAAACGCTTCAATAACTTTCAGCAATTCACCCCTCTACTTGCGTTATTGTTTTCACTTTTCCAAGATTTTTTCACGTGCACCACTTACAACTAAGAGGTATCAATTGGCCTCCTAAAAACTGAGAATAGACTTGTAGTCTATTGAGATTTCTAAATTTCATCTATCTCCGAACTATTTCCTATCAACGACTTCTTGAAAAAGACCACAAAATCCTATACAATGTTTTATTAGTGATAACAAACGTGACACTTCTTTCTATTCAAATGTCCAAACGTCAGCTTCCAATGTGCTTCTACAGCGACAAAAAGATTTTAGATTTTGAGAAAATTTTGGCTCGGAATTGCCGTAAATCTAGGAACATCCAGGCATCCGTTTCCCGATGCAAAATTAGCCTGAATGAAATCAAGGCTTACAATTTCGCTTGTTGCATCGATTAGTTCGTTGCATTTCGGTTCATTGATGTCATTGGCATATTAAGTAACTTGTATTGCATCATAGACTCAAATTAGATCGTACACTCCAATATGAAGCTAAGCTTTGTATCCTGAAAAAGCTGTCCACCTGAAGTCCAAAAAATAACAACTATAATATATACGAAGTCAATTCGAATGGCATAAAAACTAGTTACCGAACATCGGCAGTTTCTTTGTATGGCATGGGCGGCGTGGTATAATTATTCTGGTCTAATCATTATTTTTATGTTAGAGGTTTTATACGGTATTGAATAGTAAATTCAACATCCCCGGTACATTAGCCTTAGTCTTATTCGACTTCGTATAAGCTTATACCTAACCTGGATAATCTGGAATTTCTAAGAAAGTTTAAGAAGTTGTTTCTTATATAGATATTTTTACGGGTAGTTTTCGACTGATTCATTAGTATGATTTCACCAGTATAACTCACAAATTAAATTCTAAGGGCCAAATCGGACTTTATAATTTAATATAGAAATTTCGAATTCAAAGTGAGAAACTGAATATAAAAATAAATAGTTCTTGAAATTTAGAAGTTTAGAATATAAAGTCGAAATTCTGAGTTGATAATAATGAAAACACTTTTTCCACACCAGAACAAAAGTACTGTCTTTCGACGCCAGCCAGAAGATAATTCTTAGTTTGGACTTCCACTTCCAGGTTCGACGTTGTTATTAAAAGTTAGAAGCCAACAAAAGACAAAATTCTGATTAAATTTTAATTGCTCTACAGTTGCATTTTCCTGTCAGTAAAGTAACTATTACCTTTTTTTAAATACAGTTTGAATAAGCATCAAACAGGATTATTATTTGATTATCTTCGAATTGCCAAATATATCTTACTAGGAATGGCACAGAATCAACTGTAGGTACTTTATATTTACCAATGTCAAGAATCCGTTGGTATAGATGTATAAAAACGGTAAAATATTCAGAATGGAAATCCAATATACTTTGTAGTCGCATAACTTTTTTGTACAACTGTCAAATAAACTTGACATTTCTGAATCTGAAGCTTAAATGTTTACTTTTTTCACCATGAAAAAAAGACTTTTTTTCACTGCAAAAATAAACATGAAATATTACTTTTGAAGGATTTATTTTCAATTTTGAATATTCAATTATTAAAACAATTTCATTTATTGGAATAATAATTGATAGTAAAGTTTGAACAATTACTCCCAACATAAATTCCCGAAGATGTTCCATGTTGCTGCTGATCAGATGGTAAATTTGTTTCGTTAACAGCATCTTGAATAAATTTATTGATAGCATCCCTTGATAAAACTTTAGATATCTTTCCTCGGTATCCGACGCTTTTGTTCTTAATGAGTGGAAACAATTTTGAAAACTTCCTGATATCGACATTCAGTATACTTTTCAATATTGAATAGACATTTCATAACGTAGCTTTTATAATTTTTTATTTTACCTCAAAATGTCGCACCATTCACGAAATTGGTCATATCTTTTCTCACATACTAACTTGGATTTGTAACATATTAGATACTATTTATTGAATTTGCTTTCTCAGATATATCTCATGGGGTATCACTACCACCATCTTCCAAAAAGACTACTGGATGTTGTGAAATTGTATTGGAAGTATTGATAACATTAAGGATGAAATATATGGAAAAGAGAAGTTCATTTGGTTATTTTGGACTTATTTTTTTCAGACAGAAAATAACTTTTGAATGCGATTTTACTGAAAACATTGAATATCAAGACAACATTCGTTTAAAAGCGATAACTCATTGGGACAAAAAACCACCTCAAGATTTATTGGAAGTATTTATTTTTAATATATTTCAGACGATGTAAATTCACATTCACAGTTGTACAAAAAACTTTGTTTGTATTTCGTGTATAAAATTCGTGTTTTCATGGCACACTTGAGAAAAAGTGCCACTTGATACTTAATATACTTAATACAAAAATAACTATTCATTGCAAAAAAGTGTATAATATGGGTCGGTTGGAACTTGGCCCTTTCTTCTCCACAGGTGAAAGTTAATGTCCCTGTGCTTGTGATAAATCTTACTGGGAGTCGAATTCTATTTTGAAAGTAATTATAAACACGATAAAAATCGAAATTGAAAAACAATGTCAAAAAATCCGTTGGTACAGATATATAAATTAAAACGATAAAATATTCAGTGGAAATCCAATATACTTGGTAGTCACATAACTTTTTTGTACAACTGTCTGAAAAACTTGACATTTCTGCCTCTCCATTGATGCATAAATGTCTTTTTTTTTCACCGTGAAAAAAGAATTTTTTCACTGCCAAAGTAATTCACAAATTGAACATGAAATATTACTTTTTGAAAGACTTATTTTTAATAGATTCAATTATTAATTGAATATTCAATGATAGTATTCTTAGTATTTACATAAATTCAGGAATACCAACAAAACACACTACTTCATATGTACAGAGTGGGTCATTTTGGACTCTTTTGAAGGGAAACTCCTATTTTCAAACTGGATAGATGAAAACTGATGGCTGTGTCTGAGGGTCAAATTTTATTACAAATATAATGGTGAAAACCGCATATCGATATCTATTATCATTTCTGAGTTACAGCATATTTATCAAAAATGTGCATTTTCGAAAAGTTGCGGTAACTTTTTTCCTATCAAAAATTTTGCCGAAATAATTAGTTAAATACGGATGAGAGAAGCAAAACTTTGCATCAGTGGTCGCTTTCAATTTGTATCTAGAATTGGTCGGCAATTCAAAATTAAGATCTTTCAGCTTTTCTCAGAGGTAAAAATCCATAGGCGTTAGTTCCGGTGACCTGGCCGGCCAACGGTTGGGTCGTTGGTTGGCTATCCAATATTACCTATACAATTGCATTATTGTGAGGCAAAGCCCCGTCTTGTTGACATTAGTGGCAAAAAATCAACAAGGGGGTCAATATTTTGCCTTGAACATTTTAAATACCTCTGAGATGTGAGATGAACGGGCCGATATTACCTGCCCACACCTGCCTAAATCTTCCTTGACTTCTCTGCTCCACAATAGAATGAGGATTTTATTGTTTCCAATAGAGTATAAGAGTTTCAGAGGCTGAAAATGCCGGCACTCCTCACATAAGCTTCGTTTGTCCAAGTACAATTCAGAACTGCATCATGTCGGTCGGTCGGTGGAAATAGTATGGATTCCTTCTCATATTTGTATTTTCGGCAACGAAAAGGCAGATTTTGTGGCACGCAACTCTTTGACAACCTCAAAGCGATAAATATATCTAAAATATATCATAAAAATTCATACAGTTCGATTAGAATGCAAATATTGCAGGTTTTGACGGAAAAGTGGCAAAAGCTACCTACGAATAAATTATTGAAAATAACTCCCAAATTGACCAAACAAAACTATGCAGGAGAGATCAAGTCACCATAACTGGTTTGAGGATCGGTCATACTAGAATTACACATGAGCATTTATTCAAGAAGTAAACTCCCAAATCATGTGACCTCTACAATACACCGCTAACAGTGGGACACATCGTATGTCTTTGCCCCTACTACCATGAAGAACGAAAGCTGCTGAACATCAGTGAGAACATAAAGCTTACGTTAAATATCAATGTTGAGAAAACTATGAAATTTATTGAGAAAATCAATGTATTCAATCAGATATGAAATTCATGTATTTATATCTATGACATTGTAATGTACTCCTTTAATAACCCTCTGTGGTTGATGCAGTTTTGCTTGAATAAAAAAAAATAAAGGAAAATTCATGCGCTTGGTTACAACTTTCCAGGAACCACTGGCAAAAGGTGTTCAAACTCTCCTGGTCTGAGTTAATGAACTCTTCTGGTCCTGTACGGCTTGGATTTATGTTTTTTCAAAATTCTCCTAACGTTAGTTCTTGGTAGGCCTGTTGATATTTTCAAAGTTCGCGTTGACGTTTTGGGATTATTTTCAACAGCTCCTAAAACGATTATTTCTTCTAACTCCTTATCCCTATTTGATTCATATGATTTTGTCCTTTTCTTTTCAAATTGACCATCATCAATCAGGTTGTGTCGCAATCTTGCGAAAATGTCTCTAAAAGGTTGTCTTCTAGCTGGATACCTCTCGTGATACAAATTGTTTGCTGCTTTTGCATTTTTCCCGGTTTGTATCTCTTTAAAATCTGTTTTTCCGATAACCAGCTGTCGCTCTCCTACGAACGACTACCCTCAGAAGTCGAAACTTGTGCGAGCTAAGGACTAACGAGATCTTACCTTTCAAGGTGCCTAACACGGTTGCAGAATCATCCCAACTTCAACTAGATAATTGCTCTCGAGAAAAATATCTGGCCGAGGTTGAGATCGAACCCACGACCTTCCGATCGTGAGTCGGGAGCACTACCACCGCGCCTAATTCCGTATAAAACAGACTATCACTTCCCATTTTTCATAATTCTCATACTTCATTGCGCATTTTCGAAAAACATGCTGTAACTCAGAAACGATGATAGATATCGATATGCGGTTTTCACCATTGAGTTTGTCATAAAATTTAACCCTCAGAGACAGCCATCAGTTTTCTTCCATGCAGTTTGGAAACAGGAGTTTCCCTTTAAAAGTGTCTAATTTGGTCCACTTTGTACAATGCGCGTTCTCAATAAAATAATATGAAAACCTAATAATTCTAATGAGCTTAGTAAATATTGTGTGCCATGCTATAAATTGAAGATAATGAAGAATCTTCCCGAATCTTCTAAGTAGGCATACATTTGTATGCATACTTAGAAGAAAGTATGCATACATTTGGGTGACCAACTGAGAATTGAGTTAGTTCATCAGATCATAGGTTGAAGAATTTATAAAATGTACTTATTCTGTGGATTCTTTATGAGGTTTCATATCCTCGTCTTGGTAAAATTATTTTATTCCGTGAAAGAATTTGTTTTGAAATCATGATTAATACATATCGAATACTTTTTTGTAATAAACATTATCAATTAACTATCTTGGCTTTATTACCAAACCGTTTTTATCGATAACGACTTGAGTTGGCTTCATTATATGCAGTAGAGTCCGAGAAATACTAGACAAATCCATGAATGTCATACTACCCACCAACTTTGGGCCTTAAATACATTATAATACATTTTTTTGAAAAAATGTTTGTTTGCATATTTTAGGCTACATTTTGAATGGAAAATTCAGAAAAAATTAACAATTGATTACTTTTCCACATTAGGACAAGAAGCTAAAACGTATTCAGTTCTACTGTTGAAAAATAATGGAAATAGTGAACCTAATCTAACCCTTTTTGAAATGTTGCATTATGGTACGCTTCTGACATTAGTATTTAAAACCCTCCATAGGGGCGATCCCCGATGCATTGCACGGAGGCGTCGATGTGTGCAAGTTGTCAAACCGCTCGTGCCTATTGTTAAAGGTATGACAATATGAAATTGCACAGGGACAGACTGAATGAAAGCCTGCATTGAAAGAATCACGTCATTCGTTATTTACAATAGCAGAAGTATTATTTTATGACACGTGCTGGATTTTCGACAAAAATTCCCTTCGACAAATAGTCAGCTGGAATTAATAAAAATCTTTTGAGAAGGTATGTTGAAGAAAATTAGTAAGTACCAAGGTAAACAAAAAATGGTTGAGTTCAGCTTTTACGCAGTCGTTATAGATTCAAGCTTTCATTCCTTGAAGGGTACAAAAAATAATCAGTTCGTTATGTGAAATAATGTTATGGAAATAATACACAATAAAATAAATTGAATATACCTGTGAAACTTTATACGAAATTGTGAAATATGAAAATACTTCCACTATTTTTATTTCAGATTAAAAAATATTTTCTGTCATTGAAATATTTGCATTTCCTTCACAAATGTGCGGGATGATATAAACTTCAAGGGTTCGTTCAAAGTAATGGTGTCTAAAACCGTATATATATAATACTATCACGTATTTGTTTATACTTTTTCTGTCTATATAATGAAAAATATCGACTTATCAATAATTTGTATATCATATAAAATTAGGAAATAAATATTTCGAAATAAAATCTTGAAATTTTCATTCCCCCATCTACCTACACCGTAGGTTATGGTAAATTCCTGCCGGAAAACAACTACTTCCTTGGCTAATACCACGTTAGATATTGAATTATATCCGACATACACAGGTTAGCCTCGCAGATGTTTTACGTTCATCGAGCAGCAGGATCAATCTGAAATTATTCGAGTAGATCACGAACAGGCCGGTTTCAAAGTATTACCTCTCATTAGTGGAGGAAAGATCCCAGCCAAACCGCAAAGTACCTGGACTCGATTAATTTCAACGCGTTTACAGACATTTCTTTGGAAGTTTCACATTCTGTTTTTCTTTCTCAGGGAGTACCCAAATATTACATTTTGAAAAAATATGTAAGTTAATTCTAGTACTTTTGAATGAATATATCCTATAGAAATGTTACTCCCTTCTTTGGCAAATTGAAAATGTTTACTAAGTGGAAGGAGTATCAAGTAATGTTCTACGAAATTTATCAAATCTTTCACAAGTATTTTGGATCTGGTGGAATGTTAAGTGCATTTTTAAGTTTTCTACAAGGTCCCAGACTGTTAAAAGGAACGAAAAAGAATTCCCATTATAAATGACTGTACAGGTTGTTTTAAAAGTTTCCTCTCTGAAATAAAAGTGTAGAATTACGAAGTTGTAATTCTCTTGACCTGAAGCTAAAATATTATTGATGGATTTCTTGAGTAAAAAAGATAACGCAATATTATAGTTGCTGTGGATTTTCCCCCGGAATTTTCACTCGAGGAACTTTTTCTTTTTCCCAGTCAGTTACATTTGTCGAACAGTCCAATAAAATAAGTTCGGAAGCGAATTGGTGGAAAGGCATGGAATACTTACTATATTATCGACCTGTTCTGTCGGCTGCCCACCGGTCGAGGTAACTATATCATTTGTTTTCCCTCTTCGTTCTTGCTTTTCTCCTTATATTCACAAAGCTGTACGATTCTGAATTAGGATTATTGAAAATCGATAGTTTTAACAAATGCTTTTTTTTTGGTTCAAAATTGGCTTCATTCATCAAGGTAATCTCCATCGTTGCTTGAAGGCCGTTTTTTGAGAAATGCTTAGGAAAAAATACTTTCACCCAAAATCCATTTCCTCTATGGTTCTCGAAAGAACTCATGCATAAAATTAAATTTAAAGAACAATTTTTCAAAAAATGATGAAAAGAAAGTCAAACAAGCTAATTATTATAAAGACAAATACAACGAACTCAGAATGGATGTGAAACGTTCGCATAATGTGTATTATGAATCATATATAAAAGGAATAGGGGAAGACTTACAAAGTGATGCCAAAAAATTCTGGGCATGTATCAAGGAACGTCAAAAAAACCTGTTGGTAGCAGGTTCACTTATGATGATGACGAACTATTCAATGATAAGGAGTTTGCAGACGGTTTCTCCAAATCAACTTTTACAAATTATGGTGTGCCGGTAAATCCCACAATAGTTCCTGAGTATGACCTAGATACAATTGAAATTTGCGATATTAATGAACAAGAGGTCGAAAATGCTATTAAGACACTGAAACCCAAAGCAGCCATTGGAATCGAAGGCATTCCAGCCTACTTTTTCAAGGCTTACTATGACTTGTTAAAGCAACCACTGACAATGATATTCAATCTTTCTCTGAAAAAAAAATCGTTTTCCAAACTTTTTCAAAATTTTCAGAGTTACCCCCATATACAAAAGCGACAATAGGAACAATGTAAGAAACTACAGACCCATAACAGTCTTACCAGCTTTGTCGAAGATATGTGAACGGGTAATATATAATCGAATATACAATCACGTGAACTCAGTTGTAATCGACCAACAGCATGGCTTTATTTGTAATAAATCTACCATTACCAATGTATGTAATTACCAGTAACTTTTTTACAGATTGAATAAAAAATGGATATCAAATAGATGTTATATACACCGACTTCGACAGAGTCAACCACAAAGGTTCAACCCCGAAATTAAAAGCATTCGAACAAGCATTCGAACAACACACTTGATTTCTTTCACTGCAATCTATCCAACAGAATACAGTTCGTATAGTTCAACAACGTATCTTTGTTCGAATTCACTGCAACTTCGGGGGTTCCGCAAGGCTCGATTTTGGGACCTCTCCTTTTCGTGTTATTTGTTAATGACGTTTCTCGATATATCAGACATTCTCAATTTCTCCTATATGCTGATGATCTCAAGCTTTTTAGGAGAATCGAAAGCTAAAGAGATTCTGTTATGCTTCGAGATGATCTCAATAACCTATCTTATTGATTTTCAGTATCTGACCTATCTCCCAACAAAGCTAAATGCAAGTTATTGAGTTTCTTACGAAAGAAGTCACCCACTATCAAGGAATATTTCATTAATCACACCAATTTACAGAAAATCAATGAGATGAAAGATCTCGGGGTCATTTTCGCTGGTATGTTCAGTTTCTCTCGGCACATTGAATACTCAT
>WOGR01011399.1:0-10570 GCA_015342045.1 Leptinotarsa lineolata | reverse complement strand
AAGTGTCAGTGTCTCATTGATTTCGATATCGCTATTTAACTTTCGTAGTTTGTAACAATTCCAAATTTAACGATTTAATTATAATGTTATTACTTCATTTTGTTATTTTAATAAATTGATATTATAATAACATTGTCGTATTATTTCACGTCTGATATCTATCGCAAAAAAATATGAGCATTATAACACTACTTTAAAATGTACTACTAAAGTTTGGCCCACAACATGTCGAAGGTTGCCCACCCCTGGTCTAGATAATATTACGAAATTCTTGGTTTCAGATTGAAGTCTTCATCTATTAATGAATGAAAAGCGCTTTACGAAAAAGTGGGAAACAAATATGAATTTTCTACAATAGATGCCTAGTTGTAGTATGTATTGGACTCAGTCTAATGAAATTATTTTTAATACTCATACATGTTTTGCAAATTTATAGTTATCTAATTGTACTACTCACCCCACGATATGTAAACCAATATTTATCTAAAGAATCTTTTCACAGAAACAGTAAAATACACAATTTTATCAATACTCAAAACTAATGAATGACATGATCTGAAATCTAGTCTAGTATTGCCAAACTGATGGAGAAAATGCAACCAACAGAAATGTTGACGCCTCGTTGTCAGCTGCCACCCTGCCACCCTGCGTCCCTTCTTACGTCTCATATGTTTTTCGATCTATTTATTTTATTTTCCTATTCGAAAAATTTTCGCATATGCAATAATCAAATAGAACAGGTTATTTTTCAATAATGAAAAAAAACTACGTGCATGTAACCTAATGTCTATTTTGACTGAATTATTCGTCTCGGTAAGCGACTGAGGGGAAAGTGGAGGATTATCATTCTAGCGGCGTAGCGACGCATTAAATGGAACACCCCATAAATTATAGTAAATTGCCTATTCGCGATGACAACACAAATGAATTGCATTAAAGCACTCATAAATTCGGTGCGGCGTGATTTGTTAGTGTTCATCATTACGGTGGATGCGCGAAAACAAAGACCAAGACGCCTTTATGGGAATATTCATTAGCGCCAGAACAAAGCTCTCCGTCAAAGATGAATTCAGATTATGGCAAATGTACCAAGGAAAGTTGTCTGAAAGACATTGATAGGCTATGAATTTCGCTTTTCATGAGAGGACATTAGTATTTAATTTTACTTATTTTCCAACGACTTTCGTGGACTGAGCGTTGTTAATTTTATGTATGAAAAGATAGGTACTATGATATAATCGGACTCCTATCAATAGCCTCAACGATATTTGTTTTTGCATCTACTAGATGGATAATCAGCATCAATCAGATATTTCAAGAGTTAATATGAGTTGCAGCAATTAGAAATGCTATTTCTAAAATGAAAATGATAATATTCGCCGCCGAATATTCGTTTGGTATTCGGTATTCGGCGTATTCGGATACTTTTTCACTATTTGTATTCGGCCGAATCATTCGGTTTTGGTGCCGATTATATTCGGCATAAAAGAAAACTTCTTATGTAAGATTTATATTATATCATAAGTCAAAGATATCCTATGAAGAATGTGTTGAATGAAGCTGATGAACTTAATCACTCCTTCCTGAATAGTTTCGTTAGTCAGTTAGATGTTAATGTGGCAGTAGTTTCAAAGGAGCTTTTTTCAGTTTGTATATCGAAGTAACTTATATACATGATCTATATATCTTTGTGACGAGTTCATTCTGAGCTTAAATGTTTTCTTTCTTCCTACGGAAGTTTATCATATGAATAGGGAGAACAAGAAAGCCTAAAAAGTTTACCCCTCCCAACTTCTACTCTTCTCTGAAGAGTGTTTTATTCATTGTTTGAGAGATTATAGAATATCTACATTTTCGAAGAATAAGGATCATAAATCCATTTTGTCGGTCTTCTACTTCCACTACATTCATGCTCAAGGCTTCAGGTTTTCTGTCTTTCTCACCATTACAACTTTTTGTGGTTTTCATAGATACGGAATTTTGCTGGTATTGAATTCTATCTAGATCGTCAAGACCTACTTCTTCCACAATACTGAGATCGAAAAATGATCATCCAGAATGTTTATCAATATTATGCTATAATCCATAGTCACTGAATCTAGCTGCACTCACCCAAGGATTTCAAAAATTATTGGTTCTGTTCGCCTCACACTCTTAGTGATAGTACACTGACCACTGGCAGTGAAAAATTGGCAGATATGAAGTAGACATATTCAACAAGAAGTCTTCAACCCCGGATGAAACGAATATTTCTCGGGAAAGGAAGGAAAAATTGTCAAATTCTCGTTCTTACAACTAGGCTAATGAAATCGGTGTATCTTTGAAAGGGTAGAAACCTTAAAGAGAACACTTAAAGAGAACACATCATAATGATGAACCATTTTTCAAAAAGTTATATGCGTGCTTTTTTGTTTCAGCGTCAATATTTCCGTCACCAGGATCATACTGGAGTAACCCCAGTGCAAACCTGTATTCCAACATTGCCGCTAGTACGCATTCCATAGGTCACCACGCGGGGCCACATCTCGGGGCGCCCCCTCTTGGTTCTTACACCCACTATGCATGACCTTCCACCAGCCCAACCTCAGGATCCGATTGGACCAGAAAACTGACCATGTAGAGGATGGTGGGTATACCTACTGCGAACAGTATTTAGAGTTATAATCATTATGAAGATATGAGAGAAGTTCTCTCTTCTGATCGTTCCACATTACAGTATTTCAAATTTTGTTCGCTCTTTGTTGATTGGTTTCTCATGACATATGTAGTTTGAATTCCATGAGACTCTCACTTTTTGTTTGATACTAGGAGCTAGTATCATTAAGAAATTCTTCGCTATAGCTTTTCAAACAAACAAAGAGTAATAGCTCTATTTCCGTTAATTGTTTTTTTTTAAATTTCCTGTTTTCAGTATTAAAATCTATATTCTATACAGAAATCACATTTATTTTACATTCCATAACCTGAAATTAATCGTTACTTGCTTTGTTATTCATTTCTATTTTCAGTTATGATAACATTTGTTAAAAGAATTAGTACATAGGTAGTAAACCGTAGAAGACTGTGGATTGAATACTCAATTTTTTTTGCTCATTGTCATCATCACTTTCATCTCAGTCGGGTAAATATATTTTTATGTAAAATATTTGCTAGTGAAATACAGAATTCGTGGAGACCATAAATAAAAATATGTTAAATAGTCAACAAATAACTACCTGATTGTAATTAGTTTTGGTAAATCATACTTGAAAGCGATATGTAAAAATAAAAATACAATTTCACATTATTGCCATTTCGAAACTACTGGAATTAAGATGTTGAATGTAATGAAAAATCATACAGAGATCAATCTTTAGAACTCGGAATTTCAACTCTTCTTGAAAGTATTGGAAATATGCTTTTAACTCATTAATTTTAATTATTTTATCAATTATAAAGTTAGGTTGTTATTTCCACTAACGTAAATATTCTTTCGTTATTCTTATTGGCCACAATTTCTACAACTCCCAATGTTTGTATAATACTGGCAAATATATTTCTTTAAAGGCATTACTATATCGAAAATATATCAAATTCGTATATCAAATAATTACCATGAAGAAAAACTCAAATTCAGTTGATACCCGTTTCAAATGATTAGTTTGGAAGAAATAGTTTTCTCAATAGTTCATTACCATCCATTTGAAGATGTTGGTACAAAAGCAAACTTAAACTGAATATATTCCTATTTTTTGTTGAAGTTCTACGAATTTCTCTAGTAACAGAAAAAACTTTAAGAGTATATGTCTTTTATATTTCCAAAACTCTATCATACATTACTCCCTCCAGCTATTTCTTACCCCAATTTCAGAGATGTGGCAAATAACCATGATATTATAAAATTGTTGTTTCAATGTGATATCAATATTCTCAAAAATATTCTCAGATTCACTGGAAAAATATACTGAAGTAATGTAAATCTACTTACTTAATGCTGGCTAGTTCCAAGAAGTTCTATATACGCCGGCTAAATAGTGAGGCTGTTGGTTCTTTTACAAAAACAACTTTCAATTTGCGATAGAAAAATTTATAAAATAAAATACATGAAATGTAACCATTTATTATCATATGAACTGTTAAAAATGTTGTTAAGTATGCTCTAAGTAATAATGAAAAAGCTATTTTCGAATTCTTTCTAAACATTACTGAAAGCTTCACTGAAAATTGGCCGACCTTTCTTCTACACGTTGAGAATATGATATATTATCGCTTATTTCAAATCAAACACCCTGGTTGGAAATTATTTTCCGAAAGCTCTCATCCAGAAAAAATCATCTCCTCAAAATACACTGGCAAACATAAAATATCATAAAATACTATATGTGGTAAAGTTGTCTGACAAACTTGGCCTGTTACTTAGTAACAAACAAATTAAAGTGGCATTTTCAAGTAAAACTTCCGCAAGACATATAATCCAAATGGTATGTCGAACAAACCTGACGTTATCTTATAACACGAATTTCAGAAAATATGAGAGGATCCAAGAAACTAAATGTCAATAATCCCACAACCCTTGTTATAATACGAGTTTCAGAAAACTAAATGTCAAGAATCCCACAACCCTTTTGGATCATAAAAGAGAGCATGGACACATTTTTTATTTCGAACACATGACTATTCTAGATATCAGGCCATCATTTTCCAAAAGACTTTTGAGCGAAATGATATATCTTTAAACACGATATTGTCAACACTAGAAGGGGTGATGTCGGTGGCCCTAATACGGGCATAATTCAATTTAATCAATAAAATACCTAAACAATTTTTTTGCCTCCATTTTTTCTATTGCACATCGATAAAAGCAGATACCACTTCATCAACATCTTGAAAAAAGCATTCACATGTTTCATGTTTGTTTTATTTTTTTGTGTGTCTAATGTATGATCGTTCTAAAGAAAGTTAAATGTTCTTAACAAGAAAAAACACTTTTTCATTGAATATTTTTTCATATAAATGAATATCAATTATTTTAATATTGAAACGATGAAAGTTGTAAAGTGATTTGTATCGTGGATGGTTTAACAGGAACACTCATTTTTACACATGCGGGTATATTTTAATTCAAAATAACACTTACCTTGTTGAAGGTTGAACCATGAGGGATAAAAATATCTCTTGAAACTGTTCCTCAAAATGCTGTTTCTCCAATTTTTCTTGTTGTTTTCTGAAAAAAAAACTAAATATGGGTAGTTTCAAAATTGATAACCCTAATATGGTACCAGTTAGTAAAAAGGCAGTAGTGTGACAAAATTATTTGTTTGATAATGATCATTGCTTTTATTTTGTGTGCTCTAATGAACCTTTTCCTATAAATTCGGTGACAATTCACTTTATTTTCATCAATTGAGACGTCTGTAATTTTTCACGAAATATAAATTATGGTAACAAATAAATCTTCGAATATTTTATCACCAATGTGACATTTTACGTTTCTAGTCAGAACTCAAAGATGTTATTGTTATAGTTTTTAATAAATAATATAATGTAGTGGTATAACCAGTGCAATGTTTGTATGTATATATAGGTACGGTTAGTTTAATTTGAAATGTGTAAAGAGACACACAACCGCACTTGCGGTAGTCTGTGATAACATTTTACGTGTTTTAAATATTATCGAATGTTTCTCAATTCATATTGTAGTCCCATAACAAAGATTGGTTAATTCAAGAAAATAGTGCAAAAAATGTATCACGTTGAATAACCAAATTTTGTTAAAACGTCAAGCATTCATCATGTGGATCAAATTTAGCCAATAATGAATTTTAGAACATTCGATATTTATGTAAAGATATATTTATATGGTGTTCATTTGCATAGGCAAAATTGAACAGTCTTATTGTCATGGTGCAAATGAATACAAGACATAATTTAATTTATTCAGGAATTCATCCAGTTCCACGCATGTATATAAAATGTATATTGTAATATTATAAAGAGTATATGTTGTAATAAAGCTTGATAGGGAGACCTGAGAAAAAAAAAACAAAAAATACAGTAGGAACTTTGATGTTCGTCTAAATATCATAAATAACATAAGACTAGTCATATATATTGATGTGAAGAAGCCATTTTGTTAATGGGCCACGAAATGGCTGCCATAATTTTAAGATGTATAAATGTTATGTATTTATTATACAAAATATAATCCAAAACCAATTACTTTTTTCATTTCGAGACCAATATCAGCTTTATTTTTATGAGTTTCAATTATGTTTTATTATTTTCGAAAGCAAATTTAATGCCAGATATCCAATTTCATATTCAACTTGATCTGAGGGAAAAAACATGCTTGATATAAGAATTCAATTTATCTTTCATGAATTATTCCAGGAAAAGTAGACCAAAGACTTCTCAGTGGTATTTTTATCCTTCAAGTGTTTTTCTTCATTTTATTACAGTCACCAATATTGAACGTCTTTAAGGAGTATCAAATTAGTAATGTTTCGTGTTGGACCTAGTGAATATTATCAACAAAATTAGGTATTCAGACATATAGTGGCCTAAAGTTGAATTAAAATAATTTTGGGGGCATTCGCTCAAGTTGAAAGAGCCGTCTGAATCTAGTGCGTCTTTCTTAGTTTTTTTTTTTTCGGTATTTAAACTATACTTATTGTAGTGTAGTCATTCATACTAGAATGCGATAAGTGTAGAGTATACTAGTATGCAATAAGTGTGGAGGAACCACAAACTCAGGAGTTTATGTTTCTCTAGAATTCAATAGAATTATAATGTATTCATTCTCTTTGATGAGTGCCTGTAGAGATATTTAGAAAACAATCTTACTCAACTCAAGTTTCTTCATCCAAATCAGTTTTTACTTTCAACCAAATCACTCTCTCAACAGTTTTGAGAATCTGCCAATCGAAGAGGAAGTTTTTCCAAGCTTGTCCCAGATCATCAGAAACAATAACGGTAAGTTTAGGTACTAAATATTCTGATCAAATGTATTAACCTAGTTCAGTCAACAAAGAAAAATAAAATGTTAGCTAGATATTTGATTTTCTTATCGTTTATGACAATGAGAATATTTATGCGGTAAGAAGCAGAAAATTATTAAATGAAAACTGAAAACATCAACTCAACTATTCATTTGATAAAACTGCAATATTCCAGTTCACACTGGCTGAGTTGAAGATTGGTTCAGTATAAATTATTATTATATAAGTAGATAACAGATTTTTAAATTTGATACAAGTATTAGAGTGAAAAAGTACAGCTCTAGTGCAGTCGTTGAATTTTTTGTGTGTTGTGTTAACACTATGAAGGGCTTACGATAAAAATGTCGGTACAATCAGAAATAACTCAACGTCTACCAGTAATACAAGAATTTAACAAGCCCAACTGACAACTCACGAAAAGATTAATCAACTACTTTTTGAAGATGAAACTAAAATGAATAACTTAAATCGACGATACAGCTTTTTAATTATATAATTTAATAAGTTAACTCAAATCGAAAATACAATTCATCTGTGTATAACTTGGATCCTTATAGACGTGCGCCAGGTCGATCTTCAATCATACATTGCTACAAATCAAATGTGATGTTTCTAAAACACTTAATAGAGGAGTGTTGAAGCATGAATTCGTAATCTGCGCCGGTATGAGTCTCTAAGAAAATCAAAAAACTCTACACATATTAGCGCTAAAATTACTTGAGTGATGGTGGTTCATTTAGTGGCCTCAGTAGGCAAAAAGGGCTTGAAACATTTTAAATCTTAGGATCAGCATCAGCATAATGCCACATATATTTCTTTTCTTTTATAAGAAAACAAATAGATATTTTGTTCATTGTTTCAAGAAACGAAAAATAAATTTGAGAAATATTTTACTTTTTACTTAGGGAATCACATCGTTTCAATCCCAACTTCGATATTACCATAGAAAAAACCAGTTGATCCTAGTTATTGGAATCATTCAAGTTTTCACCATCTCTATCAAACAACAGGATAAGTGTTCACTGAAAACCAAACCACAATCCATCATTTTTATCAGTCTCACGCATGTCATCTAATAAAAATCACGTGCTTACTACAAAAACGCCGTTGGGGTAAATCACGACACAAAGAATGGCTAATGATGCAAAATAGACTTTTAAAGCATTAGTCACGCCCGGGTCTGTAACATCCATAAGTTATCTTCGAAATAAATAGGGGAGGAAATGTGTAACTAAAGGAAAGTAAGAATGTTATAAATTACAGTGTGTTTACCACTTATAGGTTCCTACACATTTTTGAAAATTTTACATGAATTATCTTTTCTGCAATATAACTTCACTCAAAATGAGCTAACTGAATTTTTTTGAGATAGTACCTAATGTTTCAAAAATACATTTTTTAATCTATTCCACCTTAACTACTTAAAATACACTCAAAAAAAGAAGGACAGATAATTTTCAAACTTTTATAACGTGTGCAAATTGAAAACCTATTAATGTGCTTTTCAATATCAGATGGAGAATATAATTGTTCCCTTCATTTTAACGCGAAATAATAATATATGAATGAGCTACATATTGTCTTGAAGAGTTTTTATTGTTAAGCATTTGTTGCATTTTTCTTCTTCAGTATGGGAAAAACGAAAAGAGCTTGAACAGCCGCAATTTCAGAGAAAAAAAATTGAATAAAATTGTCGAATTTAGGGTTTTATCTCGAAACTAATCGTAACTGTTTCCTAATTTGTATTTCTCACAGTTTCCTTATCTTGGACATACAGTATATCATTGTCAGATATAAAATCCCAGTCATCCAGAACTTAGAATGAATATAAAATCGAATGATTCAAATGCAAAAATTTCTCATGGGTACAGAATGCTTATACAGGGTGTTTGCTATTGACATTAAAAACGGTAAAGGCGTGTTCAGGAGCTAATTTTATGAAATAAAGTTCATATAAACATGGTTATATTTCCAAGATACAGGGTGTTGAACTTTTCGATACAATTTATTTTTTGTACTGATATCCTTATCCGATTTTGGTGAAATTTAGAATAACCCTACCAACACATTCATCGTGTCATTCCAGACATATGATTCGAAGTTACGGCCTTGATCCGAGAGTACTTTAGAATCTCCATGCCTGAAAATTACGTACAACAAAGCTTCCGTCACGGTTTTAATCCCTTGCTTGGTTAAGGCTATTTCTTCAGTTGATTTAAAAAAGTAATCTATTGCAACCATCAGATATCTATAACTGGTTGATGACAATTAACCCAATAGTACCTCTCACACAGTCTTGTTTTTGAGTTAGTAAGTCATATCAAAAGCACTGTGGAAGGACTATGCTTGGAGATTTCTTGCCATTCTGGACTCATCCCTTTGTCAGTCCATTCTCGTATAGATTTCAGGATCGGATCCCCCTTCTATGCAGCTACGATGTCTCACATTATCTGATGTTAACATCGAGAGTTGATCTTATATGACTAATAATTAAACTGCGGGTGTGGGAGACTGCGAAAGATGTAAAAAAAAACAAATTTGAAGGATAGTAGGGCGGCTTAGATTAAACTAGGTGATTGTTTAAATAATTATTAGTACAAATATAACAATCAGCTGCTTGTATAGCGGTGGAAAGAACCTCAGCTGACGCAGTACAGATTAAAAATATTGGAGCATTACTTCAATATTTATAGTACGCAGGATGAGACTCAACTAGGTGATTATTTAAATAAAAAATAGTACGAAAATATCAATCAGCTGCTTGTGTAGCGATGAAAAGACTCTATCTGACGCTGTTAAGATTGAAAATATTGGACCATTGCTAGTATGCTGTTTCCTTTTAAACACATATTTCGAAATAGATTTCATGGAGTAAAAATCAGTCAATCTAACGGTTACGCAATAAGAATTGATTAATGTTTTTGAAAAGTATGAAGAGATGAATAACAAACCCTCAATGGTTAATATGGCAAAACTCCACAATTTGACATGATTTTAGTAAATTTGATTATTACTTCATGCTTTGTAGAAGCATCCGAACAGCCAACTTTGATCTTTTTCGATTTGTTTACCCTAAAATAGTAAATCTCTTTTTCACTTTCAATCAACAAAATTAATCACGTTATATATAGATGTACATGAAATTCACCCAGGGTTATAGTTGCAATTCGAAAGGGGATCGTTTGGAGTTAAATGAACTGACAAACCATTTTCTAGAACAAACTATTCATGCAGATGCTGCATATGAATTGACGGGAATACCTGAAGCATATTACGAATTCAATTTCGGCTTGTCAACGTTGGTGACAAGCACAGTTCCTTGCGGTACACCATATTCAATTAAGTTTTCGCTACTTATAGTAACGTCTATTCTTACAGTTTGGTATCTATTGGTGAGGTAACTTTTAAAAAATTCAGATAATTATTTCGTATGCCATTAAGTAGATGTATACAGCTGATTCTCGGCCTCCCCCCACCACTATGACGTATTAATTGCTTTTTTTGTTGTTTAGTAACATCAAGTTTGATGTGACGTTGCACTGTCTAGTGCATGGACCATTCAGAATTTTTTCGAGATTTTGTGTGTGTGTGTG
>WOGR01011398.1:0-10570 GCA_015342045.1 Leptinotarsa lineolata | reverse complement strand
TCCCGGACTTTTGTCAATCCCGGAATCTTTCCCGGACAAATGGTTAAATCCCGGACTGTCCGGGCTAATCCCGGACGTATGGTAAGCCTATTCATATATCATAGAGGCAATTGAATGAAGTAGTTTAGCGGCTGAGCTACTTGATTTGATTTGTTTCAATGTATGTTTTAGTAAAATTACAGGCTTCATTCACCTTGAACCTTTAAATCGATATAAACCACACCTGGAAGTGAAATAATGGAGGAAACATTTATAAAACGGGTTCAATTACATCGGATACATAAATGATCAACACGAATCTGAATATTTACCTTTGAATCAACATAATCTCCACGAATGACAAAAAGAAAATCTTATATTCACAAAACCAGTTTCTGTACTGTTCATCAATGGAAATATATGACGTCATATCGACTAATCTATTTTGCCAACATTTTTAGATGTACTCAATGAATTAATATCGGATTCGAGTGAACACATTCATGTCTAGGTTGCGTCACAATGATGATTAATCCATTTGAAGCATAGACCTTTCGAGTGTTTGCACGTGAATTTATGGAAGATAAAAAAGTTTACCAATGGGGGATCGACTCATCATTCATTTGTGATAATGAGACGATTATACATGATTAGTAATGTTATTTCATGGAACTGTATGTATTGAAAATATGAAAAGGCTTGTTCGCTAGAAACCAATTCGTGTTATATAAATCATAAAAACTTTTTTTTAAATGTTGATGGAATCATCTCACACTAAAACATCTGTAATAAATTATTATAATATATAATAAATCTTGAGTTTTCTTGGTATTCATTTTCAATATTTTCCAACAGTTTGTTGATATACAATAGAAATCTGGTTGGAGATGATATGGATCATTCAGAAACACACCAGGTCGATATATCTGAGAGAGAGGTGCCAAATGTCGTCGTTGTAACATCCTCTTTAAAGAACTCCAAATTTCCCGACTAGAAGGGATCATGAGATGCCTCAACAGATCTTGGAGCAATCCATACTCCAAATAATTTTGTGGCAAAAATAATGGTTGCTATGCTTTCATTGATGAATAGACGGGATTGAGAATACCTCACGTACGACTAATGTTAAGAAACTGCTCTCATGGAGGGGTTCTTAATCACCTCTTCTATGATCGCAGATTGCAACTCAAGGTTTTGCCAATAACGTCGTCGTCCCCATAGGGAAAAGCAGGTCATTTTAGAAATTATCTAAATGATCATACTCAACACTTAATCGCTGTTGTTTTGCTGTCAATCTTACCAAAACAGGTTCTATTTACTAAGAAGTGAAGGTATGTATTTGGAGCCCAATCCTATTATACTTTTGTGATATTTTAATTGAATGAAGAGAGAAATGATAATAATACGTCGTGTCATAAGTTGTTTACAAGCATCTTATACACACGAATACTTACCGCAGTTGACCGAGTGTTCGAACGGATATTTGAGCAGAGAGGGTAGAAGAGAGGAGTCGCAGGATGTAAAGAGAACCTGCTCATCGATAGAAGTGTAACGCAGGACTCGATACAATATAAGCGTAACCTCTCTATGGCCTGGATCGATTACCACAAGGCATTTGATACAACATCGCATGAGCTCATCTTGCATTTGCTCAGATGCCTTGCGGTACCCGACATAATAGTGAGATGCCTTGAACAACTGATACCTCTTTGGCGGACTCGCTTTATCATGACATCTGCACAAGCCAGAGTCCAAACAGGGTGGGTCACTTTCAGAAGGGGTGTATTTCATGGAGATTCCCTTAGTCCACTTCTCTTTTGCATCTCACTATTGCCATTATCCGATGCGCTCAGGAATACTCGAGGGTATAACTGTGGCACCCCCGGAAACCGGAGGCACAAGGTTACCCATTTGTTTTATATGTATGATCTTGAACTTTATGACTCTAGAGAGAAGGACCTCCATCAGTCCTTGAGGGTAGTGGAAGAGTACAAACTCCGACAGATCTGGTCATCAGAACTGTCGGGAAAGAACAAAGTTGCTGCAACAAGTATGCTTGCCGTCCTAATCTTACTCTACTCGTTTGGAGTAGTGGAGTGGACTCGAGAGGAGCTGTATCAACTCGACGTGAAGACCCGAAAAAAGATGCATCTCTATAGGAGTTTGCATCAGAAATCGCCCGTTTCACGGTTGTACATCCCCCGACAACAGGGAGGCCGTGGACTATTGAGTTTGGAGTGTCTACATGACAGAATGGTATTTGATGTAGCCTGCAAAGTTGTCAGGAGTTCGGATCCCCTCCTCTGCATGATCGCCGACTACGAGAGAGTAGGAGTTGGAGCATTTCTCTTTAGGGCATCATGAGCCAATGCATGGGGTCTTTTTCGACAACGTTGAAGATCTTAGCTTATCAAAACACCTGAATTTCGCTTTCCTCAGGTCAAGTGGGCTGAAGTCGGAAACTGAAGGGTTCATCATGACATGTCAGGATGGTGTCTTCAACACCTTAGTCTACCGCAGTCGCGTGATGGGTATTGAGGTTTCTGACACGAGGTGCAGGGCCTGCCGCGAGGCGTCTGAGACCCTAATGCACTTGCTGTCAGCATGTCCAGTCGAGTCACCGGTGTTGCCCTACACTCCGGGGGAAATTGAACCTGTTGTGGGGAACGAGAAGTGCCGAAATTTTTGGAACTACTCGTTCCCCACCCTCAGGCTATTATAAGCTAATAAGCCTGATGTAGCCTGTTAAGATGGTTGTTTTGGCTATTGGAGTCCTTGGTGGAATGATGCCCCCCCCCTACTCTCCAATCTTGAAATCATACCGGCTTGCCACACTTTGGCAGAAATCTTAGCCGGACAGATGCAGAAGGCTGTCTGTCTTGTCTCATTGCTTGTCTCATTGCGCTTGTTCAGAGCACATGATTCTCGGACACAATGATCACTTACCCCACGGTGTGGGGAGTGGTCGTTGGTTGATAATGCTGGAGCGCCCACCCGAATGTATCGGGGCTTCAGGGGATAGGGTATGACAAGCGCATACTACAGTGAAAAAAAATGATATTGATATAGGTCTTTATTTCCCTTAGCTAATAAAAATCAATCAAATTTTTAAAAAATAAGAACAACATTGATACAATGGGAAAACGCCGAAGATCAGGTGGTCTGTATATCTGATACAAACCTCTGTTTTTACTTAAGCGTAAAGGAAAACAATAGTAACACAAGTAAAAATAATAAAGAAAAAAAATAAGAAAAGAAAAAACAATGTGGAAAGAAAATATAAAAAAAAATTGGATGACACGTATATTCCTTTATCTACTAACAATTTCCTACCAACACATATACAATTTTTCGAGAACAGCACAGTTCAACATGGCTGAGAGTGAATATATGACGGATGACTATCATATTTATAAATGTTGCAAAAAGCCTCTAATGAAAGATTATGTGTGCATTGAATGTTTCAGTGTTTTCCATGAAAGTTGCATCATGCGAAAGAAAAAAACTATTGAAACAAATCCCTTTTACCCATCCTTGGTCCGGCCCTGCCGTGCCCTAGCAGATGGCTGCCTACCCCAATATCAGCTATCAAAGGACAGTTAGTAAAAGTTGACAGTCACGGCATACGAACTATCTTTGCGTTACGAAATGATCTCGCTGCATTGTTTTGTAATTATTTACTGAAAAATCCATTTTAATTAAATATCTTCCTTTCTCAAAGTTTCTGTGTACGTTCTATGAATACCCTTTTATAGTGGTGCTCCAACTAGTGGCCAGAAAATTTGAAAAAGTCGTAAGATTCTTAGTGGATTTTTACCGGATTTATTTTCGTGCCGTGTGTAACATAATTACAGAATTTTTTCCTTGTTTCCGGTTTCACCGATTGATGGACATTAAATATTTTGTGAACATTCCAAATTGAAACTGCCAACGTGCTCGTCTTTGCTTCTGGATTTCAATTCTAAGAACTCGGATGACTCGTTTATTGTGCATTTAGTATATCTGTTAGAATATTTAAAGTATTAGTGTGTGCTTTAAAACCACATTTGGTGATTGTAATTCTGGACTGCGAAGCGAATACATTGACGCCGATTATCTTTGTCATACATATTCAAAATCCCCATACAATTGATACGGAACAATTGCAATATGATTGTACTTTTCAAACAGTATGGAATGAATTTGAAATATCTATTCGATGAATACGTCTCTCACGACATGTCTTTCGAAGAATTCAGGAGAATGTGTGCCGAATATTGGCAACATCGATATGGAACTGTTGTGTTAATGGAAGATTTCGATACGAATATTGGACGTTATCGTTATGGATTTGACAAATATACAAGTATACACAGGGTGTGCTGTAGTATTATTCACCATCATGAAACCGTTGAGCGAAGAAGTTGATGTTATTGGAATCAACGAAATCACACGCATCATTCAAAAAAATTTTGGCTCTGAAATTGGGTGAATTCGAAGTAGATTCAACGATTTTTCAAACCTCTATCTATTCCATTGAGGAAAATACCGAATAAAACAACAACAAAAAACAGTTACTACCCCATTGAAAACTGAGGCAAAAACCGAACTCAAACAGAAGATAGTGAAGAGTCTGAAACGACTCCATTTGCAGGTACAGATGAGGATGATTATGATGAAAAATTTTTTACTTGCACAAGATGACAACAACGTTGTCAGGCATAATCGAACAAGTGTCAGAAGAATATGTCGTTCAATATCCGATAATGTCTCAACCGTATATTTGAAAACATTGGGTTCTAAGCCAAAAAGAAATCGATTTTGACAGGCGGATACATAAAATTGGCTGGGTATCGATATGCCCGAAAACTATAATGCTGAGGATTTGCATGTATACAAAAAGATTTTGCATTTATCGAGCGCTCACAAGAATTCCGCTGGGCATCTAAAAGGTACTCAGAGATACAAGTACAACAACATAATCAAACAGTAAATCGTCGTGAAACTGGTACTGTGGTTTTACCTCCCAAAACACCTCTTACTACTACTGTGATGACTTCATCTTCACCCAAAATGTCACCTCTTGCAATGAAATTCAATACGAAACCCATTGAATACATTTATTGGGACGATCCCAACTAGGTATGCGAACATCTCAAATTTTGATAGCCTCTCGAGATGCAGGAAATAGGTATTTCACACGACAATGAAATCATTGCCATTTTGAATGAACTCAAAGAGGCAAAACTAATTCTATAAGGTACACTATGTTTCCCTACACATTATCATTTTCAAAATGGCTATAGATAAGTTTTGACGTAGCGACAGCAATAGAAAGCAAAAATTGCCAACGCTCTCTTGAGAATGTTTGTTGATACACCTCAGATGGTAATATTTTTTGTGGTAATGTGAAATTGTGTCATGTGAAGAGCCTTACCACCGATTACGATGTTGCTAATAAATGGTACGTGGATGGAACCGATAAAGAACTTCCTTCAATTATTATATCAGCTAACTGAGCAACACAAATGAGAAATAGCCCAAGTAAAGGAAAAACTAACAAAGTTTCAAGGTGCATCTTCAAACGAATCACCGATATAAATTAGGATATATCAAAGGTACAATCTACTACAATGAAATCAACAAGATACAAAATGTAGTTTGAGCATTATTATAATGGAAGAGCGGGTTCACACCATCACTCGTCATGAGTTCCAAAGGAAAGATTTAACTTGCTAACGAACTACATAATTAGAAAAAATTGTCTTCCACGCCGTACGGAATAGATGACTTATGGCAAATGAACTTGGCTGAGATGAGATCGTTCTCATACGTAAGGTGACATCGATCAATGTCAATGCTGAATCAACATACGGAAATAAGCAGTTTTCGAAACGACGAAACAAGGATCCTTTATTTTATTTGTTCTATTTTTAGATTATGTCATCAATTATTTTACTATAAATACGTCCTGAGTGGCAGAATGAGTTAGTTGTATCAGTTGAAAGTGATAGCAGTGATAAGTACACCAATTCGATTCGGTAGTGAGTGTTATTAATTATATTATATGCTCACTTTTTGAATTTTCATTGCAAGATTTTTTATACGTTTCGAGTTTGACTTTTTCTCGAATTCACTTATTCAAATATAATTTAATTCAAATTTTGTAAGAGTTGTTGTTGAATTATCATTGAACTATTTGTTCAAATTTTTCTCACATTGATTAACTTGAATGTTCTGTTTTTTATGCACACCTTTTGAGGGTTATCGATTTTTCCGTTCAATTTGTAATACGAAGCGGTTTAGAGGTAATTACATACTCCTCAAGCCAACCTTGGACTTTGTTTATCCTGAATACATCGGAAGATAAGAACCGACAATTGCTGATATTTCTTTTTTTTCTAACTTAATTTTTACCAATGAATGAAAGATAAGGACCGGTAATTGTTGACATCCATTTGTTAAATATAATCTCTTACAGTGAATAATCGTATCGTATAATTTGTTTTGATGTTTTCTTAGATGACAATCTTATAACTGGAAAATATGATTATGAATTTTTCACTCGAGAATTATTCAAGCTGAATGAGAGTTTTTCTCGTATTATGTCTATTTGCCTTTGATAATGCTGTATCTTGTTTATATGAACATTTTTGATGTTGTAACCAGAAGCTCATTTTGTAACGAGCTATCTAGTTGAATAAAACCTATAGTAAGGTACGAATAATTTTTATTTGGGTTGTCGATTGTTGGGAGAGTTTTCGTATAATTTCTTGGTTTTCCACAAACCGATTTACAAAAACTGAATGTAAGTTCAGTCGTGGAGAGAAAGCCAATTATCAAAGAAGTAGATTTACCTGTTGAGACGCCGCAGAGAATATTGACAGCCAAAATCGTGATAGGTAATATTCGTTAGGCGGTGTTGTTGGATTTGGGCGAGAAAGTGTCATTTTTGTCGCACCGAGTGACGGAGGAGTATCGCCCCCATTTGTGAGAACTTTCATCAGGAAAATACGCTGTTGTGCTCATAGAGTTGAAGACATTGGGAAACCAAATCGTAATGTTTCATTTGAAATACGAAATTTAGGTTAGTATTGTTTTCAATTTTCTTTTTGTTTGATATGCAAAAATTTTGTGGTTGTACACAACATTTTTTGTTCGACTCAAAAATTTTCATTCGTAGATATGATTCGCATAAAGTAGTGTTTTCATACAATACTTTTTTTTGTTAATATTTGTTTCAAATTCCTTGTTTTGAATGACAGTTGATTTTTTTTATTATTAGTGTGGGTAGCTCATTTTTCACCATCACTTCATGAAAGACATTACCCCCACTCTCGAAAAAATATTTTTGTTTGGTGTATGTTTGTATTGAAAATCAAATTTATTACAGAACAATATATCAACGTGTGCAGTATCAGTTCAGAGTCATCTCAACAACAACAACATCCAAAACTAGCTCAGCAACCTTTGGAGAACGAACTCTCAGCAGCTTCCAGAAACATCTTAACAGTCTTCACAAAACGAGCTTCAAATCTCGGCAGCTTCCAAAACCAACTCTAGAGCCATCGTACCAAGAATTTCATTTGTGAACAAAATATTGGTGTCATGTCAATAAATAAAATCCGAATCCTACAAAAACAATGTCAATAATTGATAAATACCTATTTTTCATCGAAAACAATTATACAGATGATATTGCCAAACGAGCTTTATACTTCATTAATAAACATATAAGGAAATGCGTTTTATCTATGGAAAAATTAAATTTTTGGTTGGAATAAAAAAAAATGATTACAAAAATTGAAACGCTCCATACTGATTATCAAAATGATGAATAATAAGTATATAGGCTCGAGTTTGAAGCAACGATGCTCCAGGGTTAAATGGCAGAATGTTAAGAATGTTTTTAATGGTAGAGTTACAGCGGAGGTGATCATCAATTCAACCCTTGAAGATCCTAAAAGTTTTCTTGGCGATACTTTCTCATTAATCAAATGTGAGATTTCCAAAATTACAGAACAAATGCCACACCTCAAAGTTAATTTAACATTTTCAGATGATTTTACTGAAAAATCGTATGAATGAAATTTTTTTAAGTTCGTCCTGCCCGACCATCACTTTTCAACTTTCTGAAAGATCGATTGAATCGTCTCTATCTCTAGCATTACTTTCGGTGTCACTACTATCAGTATCTTTGGTACAACTTCGGTAGGGTCTTAAGGTGTCAGCTACTACCAACGTTCCAAAATGTTTATATCCCCTCATGCCCTTTATACTTCGTATTTTGTACCTATGATTGTCAAAGACCTTGTCTAATTTGTAAGGGCCAGAAAACCGTGTGTTCAACTTTTTATTGATACCCTTCTCATTACATGTATTGCCCCCTTTCCACAAAACTAAATCACTCTTTTTAAATTTTCTGGGTGATTTTCTTTATGATCATATCGGACTTCCATTTTTTTCGCAACACTTTCAAGATGCTCACTGGCTTTGTCCCTCTTGTTGGTGAAGTCAGTGGAAAATGAAGGTTTTTCTAGGTTATTGAGAAGATTTCCCTTATACCCGAATAAGAGTTCAAACGGACTGTGTTGTGTGGTACTATTAATGGTATTGTTGATTCTCCAAATGATTTCAGGAATTTTGTCGTCCCAGTATCTATCTTCATCACTACACATGGTTTTAATTGCATCTAACAATTTTCTGTAAAATCTTTCAATCTGGCCGTTGGCCCTAGGAGTGGCGGTTGCCGTTTGAATGTGTTTAATTTGCTTGCTGTCTACGAACTCTCCGAAATATCTGCTAGTGAACGCCATACCATTGTCAGAAATTATACGTTTTGGATATCCAAGAAATTCTCCAAAAATTTGTCGCAAATTTCTGATACACTCCGTTGAACCTAAAATTCGAGATGGCCTTGCCACCACATATTTCGTGAATGAATCTACTCCAGTTAAAATGTATGTTAAATTACTCCGGCTCTTAGGAAATGGTCCAATATGATCGATGTGGGCATATTAGGTTTCGAAATTGGATATAGTTCACCTTCAGCTTTGCATAGTTACCCTTGCCAAACCCACAATCTAGACAAAAATTTACATATTTGTTGACGAAACGCGACATTTTTAAAGAACCAAAACTGATGTTTGATTAGTTTTAAACAACGCTCAGGACCTGGGTAACCTATTTCGTTATGATGTTTTCGAAGTAATTGAAATCTTGCTAATTTTGGTATGACTGGTCTTTCTCCATATAATGTTTTTTATACAATCTATTATTTATATATGAGAATTCCTTAGTCAGATTTTTGTTAAAGTTATTCCTAATTTGTTCCACGATGATTTGTAAACTATCGTCCTGTAACTGAATAGCGAGAAACCAATCTTCAACAGTGATCTGTAAAATATTTACCGGGTTTCTACTGAGAGCATCGACATGCTTCATGTTAGCTCCTGGCTTGTGTTGAATTTCGAAATCGAAATCCTGTACCGACAACCTCTATCTAGCAATTCGAGGCACTAGATCACGCTTTGAAAATGCATAACGGACAGCAGAACAGTCGGTCATAATTTTAAAATGACACCGAATCGAATATATTCGGAAACGCTTCAGCGTTTCGACAAGGTATACTTGTTCGGCGGGGGAAGCAACACGGCTGAAATAGGCAACAGATCTCAAGCGCTTGTCTTCTGAACTTGTAGAAATATCCCGCCCAAACCTGTTTGTATTTCTATTCACAAATTAGGCATAATGCATCAAAATCGGTTTCGATGTCAAAAGGTTTTTGAGTTCTGAGAAAGCTGAAATTTGGGGTTGGCCCCATTCAAATGGAGCGTTCTTTCTAGTTAATTTTGTGAGCGGTAGAGCTCTTATGGGGAAATTTTGAATAAATTTACGAAAATACCCTACCAAACCTAGAAACTGCCTAATTTCATGAGCATTTAAACTTATTTTGAAATTTTAAACCGCCTCAACCTTAACTGACCCAGGCAGGATACCGTCTGGACCGATTTCATGGCCAAGAAAATGTACTTGATTATTTAAAAATGAACATTTTCTCAGATTCAATCTGGATCCAGCTTCGCACAAAATTTTGGGAACCATTTTTAGTAAATCTAAACCTTCGTTAATGGAACTTAACGGAATCAGTAAATCATTAAATACAGACGGTGCATTGGTTAGGACAAATGGCCTTGTTACGGTCGATCTTGTTTTGTCATAATTTAAACATTATTATATCCTTAATAATCGGATAGGTTATTCGTTTCCATATGTATATTTAAAACCTTCCTAACCCGCCTCTGGCACAAACCAAGTCTGCAAAGAGGTTTTGTTATTTTTTTCCTCACACACAACGACAGTGTATTGTTGAATGAAGTGACTGCCTGGTTGAATTATTTCGCTAGCTATATACCTAGAAGGGATTTTCGAATTTTCAGCCAACTGTGTTTCCTTTTTGATATTGTGAAGTTTGGAGTATTTTGAGACAATATTGGAAACCACCGCTGCAAAAGCAGGATTTTTGAAGGGCAAATAGTCACTATTTTCACCCAATTTTCTGAGGACGATCTTCGTCTCCTTTGTGTTGGAAACACCCTCAATTATTAAGAGG
>WOGR01011397.1:0-10570 GCA_015342045.1 Leptinotarsa lineolata | reverse complement strand
ATAGAAAAGTAAGCCTAACGTTTTGTTTTTATTGTATCCCTATGAGCATTGGAGAATCTGGTCAAGTTTGGAGCGCTGTAAAACCTAGATAAATTAATAAAATTGAACAACTCTATAGAGAAAATTGTTCATTGAAAAACCCTCTACAAAATTTCTATGATGTCATTTTATTGTAAAATGAACTGGAAAAAAGTTATAACCTCCAAAAGGAAACTTTTTACAAAATTTTCACTTATTTTTGTCTATAACTTTTTTGTTGGTCACTTGACGATAAAAAATAATAGAAATAAAATTTTTAAAAATTTAATTTGCTATGTTTTTTATGTTCAATTCAATTTTCTGTAGGGTTGCTAGTTTGCGAGATACAGTGCAAAAACCCTTTGCACCACTTTTTGCAATATGGCGGCCGGGGGACAAAAGTGACGACCCCACAAACTTGAACTTAATCCTTTACTGTTCCTCCTACATATTAAAAAAATAAAATTGCGTCCTTTGAAAAATGTAAGCTAAGACATGAAAAATGTTACATTTCAATGGAATACATAGGAGCCAGGATATTGAATGATACAATTACTTTCCTTCAAATATAAAGAATATATTCACCTGTACAATCCTGTTCAAGATATAGTAAAGACTTCATTTCCATTATAACTTTAATATAATTCCAAACTAGTATTAACGCAAAAACGTCAGTTTTTGAATTAATCTGTATCTTGCAGAGAATGAGAAAAAATTCTGAAAAAATACATAGAATCACAACCTTGACAACAACTTTCTCGTTTTAATGCATGATATTTCTGAGAAAGAAAATTATCCTGTTGAAACTGTGATATGTAATAACATTATTTGTTTTTGACTTTGAAATCGATCAATTAATTATTTTTTAACGCTCATGGTTAAAAGTTTAGAAAAAGTATACCCAATTGTCAGTTTTCACAATACGTGTTCAATTTAACTAATTAAAGAATCACCCAAATAGAACAGTAATATAGAAAGCTTCTATAGATTTTTGTTATATAGATAAGTGAATAAGTCTTATGTTTGGTATTACAAAATCATCCGGGGAGAGTTTTCAATAATCGTGAATATATTCATTGATGATTGCTATTCGATATTTCATTCAATTATTCAGATATGTCAAAAATCTAGAGGACACTAAATATCCTTTCAAGTGTGACATGTATTTTATGTCCGAACTCATTAATGGTCTTTAACACTTCAATAACACAACATTTAAACAACGTGACATGAGTCCTTAGGCGTATGATACTCAGTAAAAATGAAGTGTCGATTTTTACTAAGTAATGCTTTCTTATAATTTTTGTTAGATTCGAGCCCTTGCTTAGAAGTTTTGTGACATTCGATATCATGTAAATGATGTACCAAGTACAAAAGAGGTCTTTTAATAAAATTCCACATTGTATTTCGAACGATTCACAATCAAACTTTCTTACCGACCTTTCTATAATGATAGCTTGAACCACACACTAAAATTCAATACATTTTTACAAGAAAAAACAGGAGCAATATCAAGATACCTTATATTCTGAGTTCTTATTAACATTTGGAAGATGAACCGTAATCTCGAACATAATCTCCTCAACTCTATTATCAATCCACACCGATTCGAAATGAAGAGCCCACTCGATATGAGAACTCCAATCAAACCCCACTTTGGGCCAGATTTCACCAACACGACCGCCATCTACCGTTTCACTTCAGTTCTGTGAACTCTCGACCTACTCCGATCCTGTTTTGTTTGCGAACCAAAACATTCCTGTCTCCGTTAAAAGTCCTTCTTCTGAATGTATAATGCTCGAAGGATTCCAGAGATCGATTATACGGATGGGGCTGACCTAATTCACTTAAACTCACCGTAACGTTTGAGTTTGTAAATAAAGATTTATCACTAGTCGATCTATTGTTTTATGGGTTTTAACTGAGATTGATACCACCCAGAGGTGTACTCCTTTTGTTTTAGGAAACAAAATTGTTGTTTGTGAAGTGGAAAAATACAAAACACGTCAGCTTGTATTTTCTTTCTTGACAAAAACCTGATGACAATATCAAGTGAACTAATGCAAGTGTTGATATCAGCAAGTTGATTGATCTATTTCATACCATTATTTGTACACAGATGTTTTTTATTTATTCATTTTCCTTGTATTTGATAATTTGGTTATCAGAAATGATAATTAAATGCATTACCATGTTGTATCGTAACTTTAACTCTTTGTGACTTGGCTTTTTTGTTTCGGTCATTTTTTTATTTCTCAAGGTATTTGTTGAAATGAACAATATTTTAGGGCTTTGAAATATTCATATGTTTAGAATATTTTTTCCGTTAACTAGCTGTCTCACCCCTACGAACGATCACTCTTAGAACTCTAAACTTGTGCGAGCTAAAGAATAACGAGGTCTTATCTTTCAACGTGTTATTCCTAACACAGCATAGTATTGGCATAGTATTCGAACAAAAATAGTAAACAATTATAGATTTGAAAGATCAGTTCAGTATTTGTTTTGGTTTTGATATTTTCAGATTTCCCTTTTTTCTTTAGCAGATCGAAACTTTTAATATATCAATGGAGGAATAGAAATTCTAATGGGGTTTCTCAAACAAGATTCATCAATAATTCCAATAAGTATTTTTATTTCTGGCATCTCATCATATCAAAAAGGTACAGTACCCAAAATATGATCTCCAGTAGGTGATAAAAGTAATAAGTTGAAATTCTTCAGTAATTTGAAAAAGTTTTTAGAAAATTAATATATTCAATCAATTACACTGATGAAAAGATGAATAAGGCAATTCGCCGTATACAGAAATTTTTATTGTATCTTTGAATAGTAGCTATCAAGTTGAAATTGGTATAAACATTCAGTGTCTATTATCCTCAGAACAACAATCGCTTGGGAACGAAGAAAGAATTCTTTGAACCACTCAAACAATCAACATTCTTCTGTTGGGATAAATGGTCAGGCATGAATCTTTTCAACTGACTGACATTGCTGCTACTGAATACATTCTCTTCAGCATACGTATATCAAGCTCCATGGAAACTATCACACATAAACATTCTGAATCAAAATACCCGCCGCAAAGGAACATGTGTGAACTTTCGCATTACGCAGCTTGCAGGCACTATTTAAACCGAGACAGCTCTAAGGCCAGTTTCTCCTAATAGGCCCTCGTCTGCGTCCCTATTCAATTCATATTACGTCTCCTCCCAATAAAGAGTTAGCCGGGTAGCAGCTACAACATTACGCAGAGCTCCCATTATATCATTACCTGGCGGTCATTTATTACTGCAGATACAAAAAGAGATAGTTTGAACAAAGCTGCATTTGCAATGGAATGAAATTATTAGCATACACTTTTAGATGACAGTCCGATGATATATACCGAAGAGAACGAGTTATGTTAATATGAAGGCCAGTTATGACCGCCGGACTTGGGAGGCAGAAGTTTATGGTTATTTATGCGATATTCGGATGGAAATTATCTTCTACAATCTTCAAGAGAGCCTGCTGCAGAGTTCACATCGTCAAAGAACGAGAAAAGACACCCACAGAGATTATGATGATAGCAGAGATATTAAATGAAAGGAACTGAAAAAAAAATTCGCTGTTGTGAACCGAATTCATAAAACCTGTCGGACGGAGGACGTTTTAAGATAGCTTTTGAGATAGCGATCAGACCTGAGGAATATTTCATTTTTCAGTAGAATGCTGCACGCATGTGGAAAACTGACTGACTGACAGGCAGATGTTTGAAAATGAACATGATTGACTATATCCATCCAACAACAAAGTAACCCAAACAATGATAGATGCGTGATCAAAGCATGATCACCACGCACATTTCCATCTATTGGGTGAAACCCACTCAGATTCAACTGGCGGAATCGACTGGCGGAATTCATTGTTACGATGTCGATATGGTCAGTTACGTTTTAATACCTGTGGTGTGTACATTGAAGTTTGAATTTTTCAAATTTCAAGTACTGCGTCCCTTCACTCCACCTAAAAATTTTTCTTATACCCACTCACATATTATTAAAAATACAGAATAAAATTCTGGTAGTTCCTTAGTGCGACTCCGTACAAGCAGACTTGTCTGGGAGATCACGTTCACTATGCATGATAATGTTTTGGAGCACTCCTTTGCATGGTTGGACAGAGTATGGAGTGGAATACTTTTCGAGAGATACCATTCTTGAATGGAACTGAAAACCCATTAAATGAAAGAGTTGATTTTTTATTGGAATGTAGAATTCCTAAATTATTCTTATTCGTTGGAAATGGAATACGCCTTAATTGTCCGACTGGTGGAAAAACTGTAACATGGCAATTGAATTACTATTGAATGTTAAGCTAATGTTAGCTGGTATGAGCCAACAAAAATCGACAGAATAGCTATATTTGTTCTCTAGAATTACCTGGAATTCACTTTAGGCGCTTTCGCTATTCCGAATGGAAATGTTTTATTATTCAGGACATGTGAACATATATAATTACGGCACATATCTCATGTAAGATTATAACACTAATACATAGGGATATAACTCATTGCTGAATCCGGATAAATGTAGTCATGTCCTACAGTTTAAAAACGAACATTCCAATCTTTGAATATTCGATAGAAAGCCTTTTCCTTGAGAGATCAGCAACATTTACTGATCTGGGCGTCACATTTGACATTACACTATCATTTAATAAGCATATTCATAATGTTATAACCTCCTCCTGTCGTATGTACGGATTAATTGCACGTAACAGTAGTAATTTTAAAGAAAATTCGTCTGTAAAATTCTATTTTATGTTTTCATAAGATCAAAGTAAGAATACGTCTCAGTTATGTGGAGCCTCTTATATCAATATCATATAAATGAAATTAAAATAATTCAACGACGATTTTTGAAACTGCTAAGCCTGAATATTGATGGCATTTATCCAACAAATTTTCACTGAACAGATAATATTGCAAGTATCATAATTCAGAAAAATACAAACAATATATTAATTGAAGCTTTATTTGACCTACTGTATCTTACCAAATCTCGATAGTATTTAGCTGTTTTTGTATTCATTTCCATTCCCTTTGAGAATCGTTTCTATACTTGACTTTTTCCAATATGTGTAAAGTAGTTGAGGCTGACACTTCCAGATCAATGAATGAAACAATCGTGAACCTCATAAAATCACCTAACTTGTTGAGTGAAATTGGAACCGCCAGCCTTAAACGAATCTAATCATTTTTATCACATACATGTGGAAACTCTGGTTCCTGTGGGAAAAAAACTACTTTCATTAAAATCATTAAATGTATTTGAATCTTTTTTTTTTCGAAATATATTTTCCACGTTATCATTTTAAAACTAGATTCGCATTACATTCAATACTGCACACTTTTCAATATTACTTTGAACTATTTGATGTTCACAACTGCCCCTGAATTTCTCATTAATTAAAATTACATTAAAATATTGTAATTCAATAATAATCTGGAGTTTCATCAGTAAAAATTCCTTATCAGTGAAAAATCTTTGGCAATATCGTCCAGCCAAACGATACCAGTTCTCATTACTACCGAAAGTGATTAAAGCTGAACTTAACGGCATGAAATGTCTGACCACTACACATTCATAACAATTAATACCATATAATCCCCAGAAATGAGCCAATTAAACGCATACAGCTTCTGAGAATTCGAGACGGCTTTTTCTGAAATGCTTCTCTCGAGTTTCTTATGATAATCTTCATTTTTCAACATTTCAAATGCGTCTGGCATTTGAAGCTGGCATGCAGGGGTGTATCCGACTCATTTCTTCAATCCACTTTGAACTGGGAATGGAAAAAGTTACAGTTTCATTGTGAGAGATAAGAAAATCGGAAGTATTGTAGATTTTCATTCAATGAAAAACTCACTTACATGAAAGTTACAAACTTGTTTGTTAGTAAACATAATCATTTTCAGAATTGAAGAAACTATTTCTTCATGAGTTTAATTTTACAGTTTAACACGTTTTACGTCACAAACGAAATTGCTATCGCTGGTATTGAATCAAATAAAAGTATGAATGATTATCACGTACTTTCATCGTGACACGAGTAGATTTGCTTCTTCCGGAGGCATAAAAAATTATATTTGTCTTTTCCATCCAATGCGTTCAGAATTACATATTGACGATGACAGATTTCGTATGTAAGTATCTTAACTTCAATGCTCTTTCATATATTACGTTGTGTAGCTTTCCTGCTTGATTCAATGTTCATATGGAAGTAGTTGTTTAGAATAGATTTTTTCTTCCGTTTTATTTAATGTTCACATGAAAGTAGTTGTTTCGATAGGACTTTTTGATTGTGTAATTCGATATTCATGTGAAATTAGTTGTTTCGGAAAGGAGTTTTCTCCCAGTTTGAATCTGAAAATAACTCCAAATGAATTTAATCTCCAGCGATTCAAATCCAACGTGAATCGCTACTTTCGCACAGGCACTGCTCTTAGAACACCTCAAAGTTCTTCCTTTAGTGCTTATGTTTCGTCCTTAAAAAAATTTTAATATCTATGTAGAAAGTTCATTTTGAACTTTTGTTTTTTTTCCTCTCGGAAGTTTTCTATATTTGAAGATGGAGAAGCTTTTTTTCCACATATTACTGTACTCAATGACATCTTCAGGTGAATTCAATAATGATTGAATTGAACAATACAATTGAACCTTGAATTATTTTGAAACTGTTACGTGAAAATCTCACAATAAAATATTACTCAAATACGTTTTCATAGATTGCAAATTTCACTTCTTTCATTAAGACAAAATGGGTAGCAATTCTCATAGAAACTATCTGAAGGCTGCCATTGACGTAAACTGAATAAGATGAGAAACGGGCTTGAAATATTCGTTCGAAATGATAATGTTCATCTGTTATTCAGCTGTCATTCCCAGACGAATGGCAAATCTCAGAACTCTAAACTTCTGGAAGAATCAAGGAGGTGTTATGTTTAAACTGCGATTCTTAGCACAGGAAGGTGAAGTAGTCACATGTTTTTGGGTTTGCCAAATCCGAAGTCAATTTGACCTTACCAGGTTAGCAACACTGTTATTTCGAAGCTAATATAGATACATTATGGGAAAAAAGTAATTTTTGGGTAACCCGAATTTGGCTTCAGTTAGACTTTCACAGAGCATATCTAAAAAAGAGTACTCACCTAAAAACTCTCAAAGCCAAATCCTGTGAATCGAAACCTGATGTATTCTAAAATATGGTGAATAGTTTTGGACGTAACACATCTGCTCCTTACAAGTAATCAAACACTTTCGTACTTGAGAGAAGGAAATAATTTTTGGCAAGAAATCCTGGTTTTTGCGATGCTCTTTTGGAGATACTTCTACTATAAGAGTACTGTTGATGACGACTACTATCAAATATAATAAATACTTATGTGTAAGGGGAACAACAGACATTTCTGGATTAGGTGTAGATTCCCAGTTTTTTGATGAAGACAAAAATCTACGTTCAAGGAGCGTTGTACAATTTTATTGATTATCCACTTTGTGATCGTCGTCATTGAACTGGTTCAAAATGATTTATAGCGGACTTTTAGGCCACCAAAAATGACTACATTCCAAACCACATCAAGGATGAAAGGTTGATAATGTATATATTCAAGAAAAGAGTGACCAGCTCTATTTCCTGTGAGAATCAGAATTTCATGGATACGGCAGAGCTCAGTTTGTTTTGGTTTCTTACTTTGTATTGCTAGTTTTTCAGGTGACTAATTATTGAGTCGATGCAATTTCTCAAATTCTATCATATAGCAAAATGTAGCAACAACAAAAAAAAACAAAAAAATCTTTATGAAACATTTGATGATAACAAAACAGAAATGAAAATGAACGCCATTATCGCTTCTCTGGAAATGCCAACTCTGGCTATTTATATCTGGCTAGTTGAAAATCACTTAATGCTCCAGTGCTGGTCAATCGACCACCATAAAACTTCTCTAATTGTTTTCAATTTTCCCACATCCTTCGAAGCGTGGAGAGATCGCGCCTCGGTCCAGACCAATATTTCATCATACCGAGTATTGAAATTTAGTTTGCCAATAAATAAAAACTGTTACATAACAAAGGTAAAGGCGTTCTGGCCGGCGGGTACGATAAAGTGTAATTTTCCCGGCTCCGACGAGAACGTGATGATATATCTGTGTGCTCCGGTTCACTATCTTGGCCAACTGAGTATTTTATAGCGGCAGTATGTTAATGTGAAACATTTAGATCGGAATCTCGCCGCTGCTACTTTGAGTTCGGGCTACAGACCGCTCCGGCGGTCACAGTCTGGGGACAGAATGGGAATTACGAATGCCTTTCTGATTTTTTTCGGATTTACGCCGAAAAATGTTAGGTGGTAATCTCGCTCCGGGTAGACTGGAATCTCTTATGGAAGGGAATGAATTAGTTCCCACACGATTCGGTATTTGGAAACTAAAGCGTCCATTTCTCCTATGAGAAGATGAAGGTGAAACGGTTCGTTCATCTGATGTTTCACTTTGTATTTCAAGGTTGACATCTAATGTAGCCGTCAGAGGAACTACATCGAAAACAAGCACTTTACTACTTACTAACCAGAATATAATACTCATCTCGACGCGTGTTTCACCAACCAAGTTGGCGCCTTCAGGAGGCGTCTTTATCTCCTGAAGACGGTATGTCGACTTAATAAACAAATCCATACTTTGATGAGAAAGATAATCGGTTTGCCAATAATGTAAAGGAAAGCTGTCAGTGAAATATCCTCTGCGGAAGTGTGTTCAATACGAAGAATCCAGACAGCACATGGAAATACCATGCACCCTGAAGGAACATCTGAAATTTCATAGAATTGAACTATAGATTATCTGATTTCCACAAGAAAGCTTTTCGTTTTTTCCGAAAGCCTCCAAACGTTGTGGATAATCCACCGATCGCTGATCAGCTGAAATAATTCGGAAAGGACATTCAGCCACTCAACCTAGATAGTCCAGCCATAGAGCAGTTCGAAGCTTTCTCTAGAGATCTTCGACAGCCTCAGTACGGTGAACTTCGCAACCCGATAACCCTAGATGACGCTTGAAGAGTCCTGGTGGGTTGGAAGAACTTAGCAGCTCCAAGGCCAAATGGACTGCAATCTGATTGGTGGAAAAAACTTCAGAGTACTCACCCCTATCTGGAATTTTCGAAGG
Organism: Leptinotarsa lineolata; assembly: GCA_015342045.1. NCBI lineage: Eukaryota > Metazoa > Arthropoda > Insecta > Coleoptera > Chrysomelidae > Leptinotarsa > Leptinotarsa lineolata. The sequence goes on along the minus strand of WOGR01011397.1, from coordinate 1,344 downwards.
TTAGAGGGTGAGCAGTCTATTTTGGAATGGCTTGTCGAGTGGCGGGCCGCTCCTATCCCAAATAGATAGAAATTCAAATAGGATATATATTTTAATAAAATAAAACAGCATAATAATGAAAGGCCAATGACCTCGTAGTCGACAATTTATAACTACAAAAATAAATATAACAGAAATAGAAATGAATAGAAAAGTACGAGACGGCGTAAGACATAACTCAGATGTCGTAGTGAAATGGCTCCATTCAGTATATTGTTGACCTCAGTATAATAGTCGAAAACTGAAGACAGCCTGCCGCTGTGTGGTGTGATGAATTTGTGTATATGGCATCTCACTCAAACAAGAGATTCGTCCTTAGCATAATGTAACATGGAGTAGGCGTCTTGGTGTTGATGAATTACTTCCTAAAAACTAATCTACTCCTACATAACCTCATTTGGGACAAATTCAATCAGACGAACAAAGCTCGAGGAATGTCGACTCTTCACAATTCATCAGGCCTGCTGCTCGAAACATAATGATATGCAAATTAAACCTGGTCTGAACTCCACAACTTAACATAAATGTTTTTTGAATGTGAACCATATTAATCGCCCAATATTCTTTGGGTATACGCTATTATCTCATAATAATCGACGAACGCCCACGATCGTCAAAAAATAACAGCTGTTCGTGATTCCCCGGGAGACTTATTGCGGCGTTACGTAAACCGATTTGGAGGAATTACATCTCCAATATTTCATTCGGATCTATCAGAACAGAGTGCTGCAGTATATTTATTTTGACGGGAACAAATGTTAGCCGAATCTGCATCGCTGTTTCATATTAAGTCGCCCTAATAGACGCTGCTTGCCATAGACTGAGTCGCTAACACTTCGATATATTGGAAAGATCCCTGTTCCGCGATAAAACAAGGGTTGACGGATCCTGGGAGGGTGGAAATTTATGTAATGGCTAGGTGTTTTCGTGATACGGTCGGCATCTCTTTCAAGTTTTTCAAACTCTGCAATCTACTCTAATGCTGTTTTCTTGTTTTATGTGCCGGTGAGAAATAACGTGTAATGGGCCAGTACCACGACAGAAAGATTTTAGAGAATTCAACATAGACATGTATTTGCATTCCTGAAAAAATTTCAGGGGTGGTACAGAGGTTCACAACAATTATTTATATACGGGGGTTGCCTTTTATATTTTTGGATTAAAGAACAAAAACAAATATTATTCATCGAAAATCACTTTATTGTTTTTCAAAATATTCTCCATGAAGATCTGTACACTTTTGCATGCGTTTGAACCAATTGTCGAAGCACTTTTGCCACTCTGATTGAGGTATCTCCAAAACAT
>WOGR01011395.1:0-10571 GCA_015342045.1 Leptinotarsa lineolata | reverse complement strand
CAGATACTACGGGTGATACAAAAAAAAAACTAAGACCAGATTTGGATTCAGCACACAAGAATCTATAAAAATCAGCTATTAAAGTAAACAAAGTTTTCAAAAATTTTTTTTGGCCTGTGTGATAAAACAAATAACGGTTAGTAAACAATATCAATAATCTACATGCACACCTATTCTCTTACCGGATAAGTGCATAATAAATATACTTCTCGATAGAACAAAACGCGTTAGCTGAATTTCAAACTCTTATACTCAAGTAGGTAGCAAATTAAGAACATTCACATCGATTTATTTTTTTTGACCTTTGCATGGTTTGTGTAATTGAGAACATCGAGTGTTGAATCTGTGAAAGTCAGCATTTACTGCATAATACCCTTTGTTATCATGTTTTTACAATAAAGAATAATATATGTATGTTAATACAGGGTGGATTCATAATAATTAGGATTGTGAGAAGGGATTGATAGGAATCTCTGAATCTCGTACCAGAGACATTTCTTACTGTCCTCCTCTGTATTAGAAATACTTCAATAGAATGAGCTCCTGATGATTGTGCAACTGAGAATGGAAAAATGCATCGACGAAACTGCTTAATTTCACATTCAGACGAACACCTAACAATTTGGCACATGAACATTAGCGCTTGTTTGTTTAATTCTTATTCTACATCAAATCATTATTCCTGAACCAAATTTCTGATCTCTTTTGAGCTTTCTATATATCTTTTTTTCAGTTTTGTGGCAATATTGTGAGAATTTATGATAGTTGTGCAGTCTGCAGAACCACATATGTAAACAGGTCGTTTAGATAAATCATGAATAGAAGAGAGCCCAGTACTGAGCCTTGAGGTACTCCACATTCAATTATTTCATAATCTAATATATTGTTGGACTCTAGTGAAATATAATTATCCATTCAACACCAGGAAAAAGTAATTCTCCGTATTTCGCATTGATTCAATTTTTTAAACAAATTTAATGCGGAACATAGTCAAATGCTTCACTTAATTTGCTGTTGTATATTTTTCTCTCTCGAAACCTCTTTTAATACATTTAGCAATTTTTTTGAGCCTGTGTATGTTATGGAACCGTATTGATTCCGTTGATTGAATAACTCTGTTCTTCATAATGAATAAAAAAATCTATCCTTTTGATGTATCCGTTCAATATTCTCTCAAGTTCTTTCAGTAGGAGAGCAGTTACACTAATTGTGTCACCAATTATGTGTTATGTATATCCACGTCACACCAGCGCAATACAGTTTCATGATAATTATATATGGAGAGTACCTATCTTAATTTGTTTAGAGCTCACAATGAGCATATACCTCATATTGGGACAAACTATGATACTTAAAAAAATTATAGGAATCTAGCGATTCGAGAACAAAGTTAACAATGTTCCTTTATCTGTCAAACAATGATATTCAAAAGTCACCCATACCAATTATATGTTCGTATGGAAATTCACTGGAGTATTTTCCAACTTTCCTTCTTTCGAAAAGAAATATTTTCATGAAAAGGAGTATTTGAATACTTTTTTTCTATATCCTGGTATATCCTGGATCCAGAATTCAATTTAGTGGAATGCTGAAAGGGCGTATCACGGGCATACCTCTAATGATGATGAGACGATATAAATTAATCGTGCTATATCCACAAATAAATTGTTATCAGAATAAGATACTCACTTGTTTCTAGTAAGGTGATATGTGTTGTTTCTGGAAAATCTGTTGAGAAGGAGTCTCTGTGGTGTCTTGACCTCTGAAACAACAGAAATGAATCTATATATTTATCGAAAACCGGTTTATATAAAACAGAAAAAATGCATTTTTTCGTGGGTGAAATAAATCAGAAATATATCATATGTCAAAACACGTTTGACATCTATCAAGAAAGTTTGGAAATAAATCGAACCGAAAAAAACCGCAAGTTATAGTTCGTTTTTCCATTTCTGAGGACGAAGACAGATTTTGACCTTCTACGTCAAAATTGTGGAAGGCGAGAATTCACAGAAATATTCATAGAAAAGTCGTGCTAATGCACATTTAAAAAATTTTAAATCTGATCTAAATCATCTCGAAGAATTTCAACACAATATAGTTTTGGTTTCTGGTGCTGGTTCAACACTTGTGTTAAACTAGCACCTGTGATGCCAAAATTTCCACGCGAAAACTGCTTGAGTGAAACAACAAATTTCTTATTGATGAAATAAAGAAAATTATAGCTCACGTTGATCGCCTGTTATTTATATACTTGCATAATCTGATGTTTTCAATAATTGATGAAATTATTCTATGGGGAAAATTTTTGATAAAATCCTTGTTTATAAACAATGAACAAATTATAAAGAGTTCGATGAAGTATGGTTTGCGAAAGAACGATGCTACAAAATCTCTGTTTGGAAACAATGGTGATTGCCTTCACTTTTCAATATATGACTATTGGTTGGTTCAGAAATCAGACTATCATGATGGAAACGGTAGAAAATTCAAAAGGTGGGTACATTCATAACACTATCTTTTCTGGAGTCCAGAAAAAGATGGTACATCGCATACCCCATCAAGGTTCGAAGACTAACCCCAATATCTTTAAAAACTATGGCCTGAAACGATTCTTCAAATTTCTAAGTGGTTCTGATAGCTCACTACTAGATCATACTTTCGACAAAATATATTGAATAATTACAAATGATTGGAGGAGTATGAACATCACCATGGAAAAATACTTTATACAATACTCTAATTTGTTACTCATTTTTTGTTTATTTTTCGTTTATATAAACATTATTTCCGTCCTGTAAATGAGTAATTGAATGAAAAAATAACAATTTGTCTACTATTCCCGTTAAGACGAATACCCATTGAGTGTGAATTGGAGCTGAAAATTACATTATACATATTTTATTTCTAGGTATGGTAGTGAATGGTGTATAGAAAAACAGAACGTTTCATTTATTCTGTTTCGAGATAAACATCAATCGATGGAACTTCAATGAATAAAATTATATCCCTGATAATATAATAGTTAATTTAAAGTTCAGACTAGATTGTCTCTATCGAGTGGTATCGGGTTTCTGCTTGGCTTGTGTTTGACATTATCGATGAACTTATCTCAGTGAATATATTGATTAGTATCTGGTCAGGTAATATGCCGCTACAAGGTAAATATTATTAATCGGATAAGTTCATAGAAAACTCTCTTCGCGGTTGTTGTTGTCATTCATTTATTTTCAAAATTTCTGAACACGTATGAAGCTAAAACATCACTTTTAGAATTAACGGAATTGCTTCAAATCGATATTCTGCAATACTGTTGAAACCAAATAAGAGATTTATCGCTATGTTTCAATTCTCCTGTCTGTTCCCCAGCTGAATACACCCATATCGCATTCTATTGCAGTATGTATTTAGGTGCGTACCATATATCACAATTCCCATTTTGGTGATGTTAATGAAATGTTATTATTTGGTGTACATATCAGTTGATTGCACAACGAACGATTGTCGTGAAAAATGTTGAATTGAGAGATGTGTTTTGACACAACACTAAAAAAGCAGATAATGATTTGAGAGAGATGAAATTGCTAGGATATGATTGAAAATCTGAAAAAATTTCTCTACATCATTCACGAGATTGATTCTACAAAATATTAGGAAAAAAATTGAAATGAGTAAATAAAAAAAAGCAAATTGGAGTTTGTCAGACGTTTGAATTTTTTTTTTTATAAAATGGAGAACTATTAGAAAATACCTCTTTTAATTGACTACTTTCTTTCTGGGAGTTTCTGGGAGTCTGACTTATCCATTTTTTTCAAGCCTTTACAAAACACTGCAACCTGACGGGCGTTTTCCCTTTCCCTTTCATGAAAATCAGAAAACCATTCCAATATACTTAGTCCATATAATAATGAGCACAGGTCTCTTGCTGTACTTTTTGTGATACAGTGCTTCACATTCGTATGAGGAAATTTCGTTACCTGCAGCTAAGATCTCCATAATTTTGTCTTATTTTGCTGAGATGTCCTCCTAACGGATAACCACAATGATTATACAGTGTGTAACTTACAATAGGCTATATATCTCCCGAACGAAAGCTGATATCGAAAAATGCTTGAAACGGTTTCTAGGATAGTAAGGGGAAACCAAAATGACATGAAAGAGAAGTTACCCCCATCAACCCCAGAGGCCCCACCCACCAAAACTCAAAAAGTTCAAATTGCAAACCCCTACTTGTGATAAATCATTGAAAAGACTATAAAAAATGATATCCAATGGTGTAAATGATAATTATACAGGATGAAGTGATAATTATGAAAATTTGCCTTGAATGGAAAATTTAATGAGGTTTTTGTTGAACTGCAAATTTATTAAAAATGTCAGTTAAGTGAATATTCAAAGTGGGTTCTGTTGTTTTGTGAACAATAATACAGCCTATTTTCAAATTCTGCACGCTCTCAGGTATACTGTAAACCATCGTGACAACTACAGCTGAATGATAGTACAGATCGTACAAACGATGAAAACCAATGACATTTAAAAGTCTACAATAAACCAAAAATTATTGACTCTGACAGAACCCAAAAAACAGATCTTTCCAACTTGTTTTGCAAAAACGGCAAATTAAGTTTTTATTCAAGAAAAAAAAGTACCGACGGACACTTATCATTTAAAATAATAGTCCGGGAGGTAGCATTACACATAAAAAAGTCACAGTAAGCCGGCTGATATTAAAGTTCGTGCAGACTTTGACAAAAGGCTGTATTATTGTTTACAAAACAACGGAATCCACTTTGAACATTTACTTCATTGACATTTTTAATAAATTTGTAGTTCAACGAAAACCTCATTAAATATTCCTTTTAAGCCAAATTTTCACAATTATTGCTTCACCCTGTATAATTATTATTTATACCATAGGATAGCATTTTTATAGCCTTTTCAATGATGTATCACAAGTAGGGGTTTGCAATTTAAATTTTTTGAGTTTTGGTGGGTGGGGCCTCGGGGGTTGATGGGGGTGAGTTCTCTTTCATGTCACTTCAGTTCCCTCTTATTATCCTAGAAACGGTTTCAAGAAATTTTTCGATATCAACTTTCGTTCGTGAGATATAGCCCATTGTAACTTTTAAAATTGACACACTGTATAGTTTCGACGTCAATACAGAAGCGTTCTTTGGTCTTCAGGAATGTGTAATTCTCAAGTGTGTCAATACCGCCCCCCCCCTCATCCTGTCTCAGTTTTTGATTGATCTGTACAAATTATTTGACACTCAGGGTTCACATTTTTTTGAATTTTGTGAGTTCCAATTACATGTAGAATCCAATAAACTTCCAGGAATTTCAAATGTAGCCCAATTGAAAATTTCAAAGAGTTCACAGTTAATTGCATTAATCAGTTCTCTACAACGTTTTCCAGCTATTCTGATAATAATAGTTCCTCATCTGGCACATATCATAATCGTCATAAGATGGAATAGGGAACTTGTATAAAAATTTAATCACGTATATTATATTGAGAATCATAAGATATCATTGTAATAAAGCATTTATTACTAAAAAAACTATTTTTAAATGCTATTCGTTCTATAGAAACAAAGTTTACTAAAAATTGAAATTTTGTCACGTGGCCAAAAACGCCCAGCCATTGGATGTGACGTCATACTGTATGTCGCCATTCCATTTGTTGAACTATTTGCGTTTGCTGGTTCGAAGTTTCTATTGTTTATTGTGATATTTTTGTCCAAATTTGTGGTTTTTACTGTATTCAATTGATTTTACACAGTATTATTCACTATTAAGTGTGTAAATTCGAACAAATATGGTCGACGACGGATTTACAAAAGTTCAGTCCGATAATCTGACAGTTATGTTTATGGTAGCGAAATTCATTAAAGAAGCTGAACATTTTTCTCTTGGTGAAGTACACGGCGTTAAAATAGACAAGTGTTTACAATTATTTTTTGTATAAATTCTATGTACCTCTGCAATAAAAAAATAATTCTCGTATACTTATACAAAGTGGGGTAAAATCACATTATATATTTCATAGATACAATATGAAGCTATGCCATTGTTTTTGTATACCTAAGTAGGTATCAACCACTACTTGGTAATATTATCATAAGGAGATAATTATTTGATAATAGAACCTAACCTAATGAAATTTTTATGAGTCAGTTTGGTTAGTCTTGATCAGCTTTACAATTAATATTAATTATAATATTCAATTAGGTTTCTAATTTTCCAATATCTCCAGCCTTAACGCAATTATCTCACAAATCAGATAGATAATATGTGAATACTAACATTAAAATGGTCTTCACATACATGAAGAGCTTTCCTGTTATGTGAAATATCATTTTTATTCCTTCTGCATGCATTTAACCATTTTGTTCGAGGATTACGATAATCTTCAAGTGCTCTTATAAATATTTTATTGGGTGATTTAATGGCAGTATTTGTGCACAAAGACACAATGCAATATTTGTAATATTGTTTGTGTTCCATTTTCTTCGAAATTGAAAGTTCTTGTTAGATTTATGAATTCAACACACAAACAAAGCTGAATCAAGGTTGAACACAAATCACGAAACTATACAACTTAATAATACCAGTCTATTGAAAAACAGAACCTCATCACATTTTACACAGAAACATTTCGCTGCAGCTGCTTAAATAAGTATGTAGATTCAAACGGCAGTCACAGCCTGCGCCATATGCGTGTGCCCGGATTGATACAGTATGACGTCATGACATTTCGCGCCTTTAAACGCTTGTTTGAATTGGTTTTTCAACGCAAGAAACTTTTTATATTTTGAATAAACTGACTATTGATACTGGTGATTCACTGCACATATTTTGCAGTAGTTAATAGTGATAATAGCAGAACACATTTACGATATAACAAGAACATCTGCAAGTTCCCTAGCAGGAATGGTACAAAATTCTCTATCGATCCTTATACACCAGAACACGGTAGAATAAATATTTATGGAGATATGAAACTACAAAACACATGACATGAATAGCTCTCAAAATCTAAGAAATCTCCGACTAACGTTTGTAAAGTTTGAATAAACTAGCAGAAGTATGCTATAATAAAAAAGTACATGTTTTATCGGGTATTTTATTGATTACGCATATTTATCTTTTTCGTTGCCCAAACAGTACGTATACAGGGTGTTTCAAATTCGATCTTCACCATTGGGATCTCGGAAACGATGAGAGATACGAAGATTATTAAATTGGGACATTTACCTGACTAACAATATGCCGTTGAGAAAGTTCTGAAATTCCCAGTATATCCGGAGATATTCGGAAAAAAACAGAAATTTCGAAAAATGGTTTTTATTTTTTTCTGGCTTTATTTTTCGAAAGATTCGAAAATAAATTGCACTTCCACATTGCCACTTTTTCCCTGCTACATAATGGTGTTTTCAAACGTTTCGTCTTCCAGACACCATCATCAACTTTATTTTTTCTTAATGGTGCTACATTGGATTCTTTCTGTTTTGAATAGAACCAGATTTTACCTTTTCAATGATGTATCATAGGTTATCATTTTTTTTTCGATAAATTGGAGATATTGAAAAAATTAATTCTTATTATAGAAGGCTTTGACATAGATGTTTCTAAATTCGACTTTCAATTTGTTACACTCAATGATATTTTATTATTGTACAAGTCATTGAATTTTTGGTGAAAAATGGCTTTTATGAATGAAGAAAAAAACAGATACAATACAAATTTATTACAAATACGATAGAAACAGTGTTAGGACATCGGAAATGTATTTAAACTTGTATCCCGAAAGACGACAACCACATCAAACTATGTTCAAGTTATTGGATCAAAATCTCACCAAGTTTGGTTCGAATGTAAAGCCAATGAAAAAATACGGAGACAGGATCAACAATCAAAATTTGATAAATGAGGTGTGTATGAGGTACATTAGACATTGTGTCCTAATCAATGAAAATAGAACTTTGAACAATTAACAACAATTAACTAAAATGTAAAGACAAAAGTAAATCACAGCAAATGCTCAAAATGCTGGCCTTGTTCTTGGTAACACTACCATGCCCTTTTTCGAACATTATTCACTGCACGATTAATTTCCCTCCTCCTCAATCTTCCTAACTCTCTAACAAGGCTGTGTTGAAGGTCCTCAATATTTTGATATTCCCTCTGGCCATAAACTGTATTTTTCAGTGTACCCCATAAGAATGTATCTATAACACACAAGTTTGGATACCTTGGTGGCCCATTATTTCCTATCCATTTATCACCAAACTTTTCAGTCCGGTAATTAGATACTCGTCTGGTAGTGTGCGGTGGAGCACCATTATGTTGAAACCATATGTTGTTATAGTTAGCCAAAGGTAGATCACCCAAATAGTCTTCGAAAATCGACATTTAAAACTGGTTATGGGGTTCTCCATTCAGAATTCCGTCAAATAAATGAGGACCCAAAATTCTATATTTGTAAATTCCTGTCCACACGTTAATACTAAATCGCACTTGAGGTTGAATTTCTTGGAACAATCCGGGGTTGTTTATGCTCCAAATGTGTTCGTTATTTCGGTTGAATATCCCATAAATCGTAAAAGTTCTTTCACCTGTCCAAATTACATTTTCCAGGAAAACAGGAAAATCAGTTCTTTTTAGCCAATTACAAAATTCTAATCGCCTTTAGGGATCACCTGGATAATTTTTGAGATATGTGTATTTTGTAACATTTTAAACCGCTTTTTTGGGATGTCTGCGAGCATTTGTATAACAAATGTTCATTTCGAAGGAAATTTGCCGTATAGATTTCCCCGGGTTCATGTTTATCTGCAAATTATTAATTTTTATTGAAAAGAACACAATGTATAACTTACCTCATACATACCTCATTTATCAAATTTTCTTTCGTTTCCTGGTCTATTCTGTCTCCGTATTTTTTCCTCAGCTTTTCAAATTAACCAAACTTGGTAAGATTTTGATCAAATAACTTGAACATAGTTCGATCTGGTTGTCGTCTCTCAGGATATAAGTTTGAATACATTTCCGATGTCCTAACACTGTTTCTATCGTATTTGTAATAAATTTGTATCATATCTTTTTTTTCTTCATTCGTGAAAGCTATTTTTCAACATGATGCGCTTCAGAGCCTTTTTGTACTTGTATCGTAGAGCCAGATCATCAATAAATCAATTATACTATAAATATGATGAACTTATAAAAATAATTGCGCATCATTAATAATTTACAAATCTAAGTTCGGTGAAACAAGTTTTATACAGAACAATCAACAGTACCGACCTTCATTGATCTTTGGATACGCATAACTGAAAATATACCAGTCACTTTCTCAGAATCACCCGGTATGTGCGTTCAAATAGGCCAAAGAGATTAGTAACGACCCACGAGCGAAGCAGCAAGGCCGGTCGTCAGGTAAAAGAATTTTTTCAGATTTCGAAGGATGCCATTCGGTTGCCATAATTCATGGAAGAGGGGCAATTTTGTTGACTGTAGATTACCAAAAGCAGTTTCGAGACAATAAACAGCTACACAAAACGACAGGTGCTTTCGAAAGCAAGCCATAGAAAAGATGCTAAATCATCTCGAGTGAAATGAGATCGACGTTATGCAGTTTCGTTCTAGTACACTCGAAATGAGATTACGAGATGTTTGCTTTTGCAAGTCGACGTATTAAAATAACTAGTGAGAAAATTATTGATACGATCCAAACAAAGCAAATGAAATATAGCGATATAAAGTCACTTTATATTTAGTCAATAAAATGATAAAAACTTTGAGAAAACATTAGTCTATTTCACAAGTGCCATTTCGCAAATTCGGATTTCGCCTTCACAGAAAATTATGATTGAGGTGTCGTGATTTCACACAGAGTAATTTGCGAATTGAGCAAGTTGTGCCAACAAATCGTTAAAAAGTTATAAGCAATGAAAGTCTCACCTCCCAGAACTGCAGAATTAATATTTTCATTGAACTGTGAAAATACAGGTAAAAACGGATGGTTCGGATCGCTTCAACAAACAAAGTGTTCCCATTGAATATGAATATTAGTATGTATAGCAAAGAAATTGGTACCTGGTGAATGATTGAATAAACAATAATCCGCCAGCAAAAAAGTTTATAGCAATTTTCCTCTTAATGAACATATAATTGTACAAAAATCTATTTTTTCTATTCAGTTTGTACTCCAAGCATTCGTTATGGAATTGAATCAGATATCATTTACTTGCTTGCTACACGATATAATATATGGAAGAGGTGAAATTTCACTCACATGGAATATCTACCTGTTGACTTTGATAATTTTAAATGTTCTTAATAATTCATACAGAGTATCAATTTTAACTGTTTCATTTTCAATTTTTATTTATTTATTCATTTACAATACTCTACAGTACAGAGCCTAATTACAGAGCAGGAAATAACAGAATATAATAAATACATCACAAATTTTTCATATGAATATCAAGCATACACACATTTTATATTTCATAATAGGTGACAAAACAATTATTTTAGAAAGTGATATTTCATATCTAACAACTTGC
>WOGR01011394.1:0-10571 GCA_015342045.1 Leptinotarsa lineolata | reverse complement strand
TACGTGATGTATACATCAGGAGACAGTCAGAAGTAGAATCGGTTGACACAAAAGGCAAACCTCAAGTATGGCTAGTTTTCAATGAGGGCACAGCACTAGAACACATCTCGTTTTTGCAACAGGTTGCAAATTGTTATCCGAGTGAATCCCTAAAATTTTCCACTAGCCTAGCGAAAATGCTTGAAACAACCAACTCGGGAGATGTTTACCTGCTGAATGAAAGTGTCCACAGTATCCGTACAACTGGAGCCTTGGAAAAGGGTGGAGTACTTCATGGCATCGGCTCAAATAAAAAAATTATCCTAACTTCAACCATCGAAGACGTAATGCTTGACTTCAAAGAAGAGACTGTCGTTTTGGAAAATATAACTATAGATACAAGAACTGCCCAATGTGGGATACTAGTTCGAAAAGGCAAGTGTGTTTTGAAGAACAGTAGAATCCTTGGTGACGGTAAGTCTTCGACTTACCAGGGTATCATTGTGTTATCTGGAGCCCAGTTGGAGTTGCAGAGTTGCGAAATATCTGGATATTCCACAGGCATTGTTGGGAACAGTGGTTCGAGAATAGAGCTGAGGAATTGCGATGTGCATCATATGGATTATGGGATGAAGGTTTTTGATGATTGCATCGTTGAGTTGGAAAACACAATTATCAGAGAATGTATGGAGACTGGGTTCATCTTGGAGACGGTGAAGTCTGAGGTTAGCGTTGGAGATTTTGACACATTAAAGTTGTGAGTATTTTTTGCGCCATGTTGATTTTTTTTCTTTCAATTTAAACCCCTCTTTATTAATGTATTTCGAAATATATTTTGGCGATTTCTGCCACTGATAGCAAGCTCGTCATGGCAGATTCATTAATAGAATTATTTATTAGTGCCATACTTTCTCATACAGAAGGAAATAAATTTATTTGTTTCATTGAACTAGTACATTGACATATTGAAATGGAAATATTGTCATTTCTCTATTAGGTTCAACCAATAATATCATTTTCTCCATAGTTGATTCAGCTATTTCAATGGTTGTCTTATTAGCAAAATAATTAACAAGACAAAATCTCATATTGAGTTGGTAATTGATGAAGAGCAAGAAAATCATCAGCCCTAGAATTGAACCTTGCGCTACCCCAGCGTTAACAAATTTTTCTAAAACTTTATTTCACAGTAAAGTAAAACTTCAGCATCATAGGGGTTCTGGGAATATTAGCACATAACTCATAACAGAGTGAATAGAATTTCTGGCTGCCTACAATTTTTCTTCAATTCAAAATGGACCCCATCAGTACCAGACTTGGCCCGTTTTTGACTGCAGACTGAAAAGATTTTTAATGACTGCCAGTCATTTTATTCGTTAAAAATTCTTGTTTCAAAGGCGGCAAATCACAGGCACCTAGTTATAGCACCACAATTTTTTTTGGAAACATCAGGCGCTGACAGTCATCTCCTGACGATGCTGACTTGGTTAACGTAACACGCGTCGAAAGGCAGCAATTTTGTTCCAGTGAGAGAAAAGTGTTTCACGCCAAAGGTTCCAAACTCTTCTTATCAAGTAAATATCAGTAGTTTTTTATTTCTGTTATAGCAAGCAATACATCGGATTGAGGTATATATTATTCATTTCACTTTTTCTAATTAATTTATTTTTTTCAGATGAGACATTTTTTATTGGTGAATTTTTCTAAATACGTTACAGGAAAGGTTCTCATATTTTTATTGGTATGGTCATCATTTAAGACCTTACGCATGGTCTTTAATGGGGCATTACTAGTTAATATGACACAGAGACCGAATACACATTTATGATAAGAGGGGATCTTGTTTTAATTGTAACAGAAAAGAAAAATCATCTCATTTATGTATTCAAGTAAGACTTTGTGAGATTTTTACTGGACAAATCTGACAAAGTGTTACTTGAATAGGTTATGGATTTTCATCAAGTATCGGCCAATGCCATCACACCCCTCATTCATGAAGATAAGTATGATATTACTCTTCTTTTTCACAACATTGTAAATTGTAACAACCGTTGCCTTCAAATACCTTTTTGAATTTTTTTCAAAGAATAAAGATCCAGAAAAATTCAAATTACAGTTTGAATGAATGAATATTAAATTTTTGAATTCAAGGTCTCTTGCCTAAGGTCATTATTACCATTTAGATAATATAAAAATATTAAACAGGTACTCTTTAGTTATTCAGGTTTATATAATGGTGAGAGTATCAAACAATTTGAAAGACTTCTTTATTTCTGCTTATTATTTGACTTTAGAGAAGCATGTGTCCTCTTTGAATACTGTCATTTCATGGCACCTGACTGCTTATCAAATCATATTTGGAATATTAATATTTTGATGTCAGCAATACGTTTTCAGTGATTTATAAGGGAGACAAGATACTCACAAATTATTGATATCTATATTTATATTTCTGATATCATTTTACTGGATTCAAGAGCATAGAACTTACAAATGGCTCTTGCTGAAATAATGAAAGCTCAAACTTAGGGTCTCTAATTCATTCCTAGATGGCGTTTTCATAAGAACCATTACTCGCCAGTTTTTTTGGTTGGACTTGACATTAACTTGATTTGATGCTTTATATGGATATGTGTTTTCTCCCCTAATGTAATCTTTTAAAATATATTTGATATAGTAAAAATATGCTTTCAATCTTGTTTATACTTTCAATTATTTAACGCCTGATTCCTCGCACGATTGAAGATATTGCATCAAAAGTTTACTCAAGAATCTGTCTCCCATATATATGAAAACCCGATTCAACATTGCTTCGCTCAGATATTGTCATTTAATACACTTCGGTGACATTTTTTTACAACTTGTTTGCATAGGTCTTTCTTTCAGAATTTCTGGTGTGAAATATGCTAACGTCACTGGTACCAACAATGCAAAAGGAGATGTTATGATTCTAAAAAAACAACAGTTGAAGCCTGTTGAAGACTTGTTCGCCAATCCGGATCTGGATCCAACTATTATTGAATCCGATAGTGATGAAGATATTACACTGTTGAAAAATTGAGATTATTATATTTCATATTGTTATACTCATGTTAGCTTTAATTTTGGGGCAATAAAGATATTTTTTAACAGTACCTGTTTAAATTGAAACGAAGGTTATTAGTATTAATTTATTCAGCAATTTCTTTTGGTAATACAAGACCACACATATTTACAGTCACTTATATTTTAATAATATTTTAATTATAAGTTATTGTGTAATTGTGCAGTTTATAATTAAATTATAAAATTGAGCTTAAATGACTCCTATCCCAGTCCGCTTAATATGTTCAATTTCTCTGTGGAGAGAGGAGACGGAGGTAGTAGTCATTTTTTTTGAGCTTAACTTTTTCAAATATCACCAACTCTGAACTTTTTTGAGAAAAAAGGACGGTGCAAAAGCAGGACGGTATGTGCAATAGCTCTAACATATAATTCGTTTACAATTCAAATTGGTTCCAAAGCTTTGCAAGAGAGGGTATAAAAATATTGAACCATCTTTGTAGTAATACACAAGGGGGTCATGGGTCGGGAATCGGAGCATGGCATACATGCTATATATAGTACAACTCCATAGTAGTAGGCACTAAATTCTCAGAAATATTTTTGCATTGAAAAGAAAATAATGTTCTCAAGGCTGTGATTCTTTATATTTTATTCTTTTTCCTTATCTGTTTAGTATAATTTCCGTACGATACTGCAAAAGACATACTAAGGCAAAAACGTTAGTCATTTCTGAGAATTTAGTGCCTACTATTTTGGAATCATAGTATAGATACTGCCAATGAAAATTGAATCAATCGGTACTAATATTTCACATGAAAAAGTTCATTCGTACCTAATATTCAGTAACACATTTTTGTAAATGCCTCCACATACTTGATAATTTTTAAGTATTTTCTGGTCTTCCATTCGTTGAAATATGCCTGCAACATTGCAAATTTTCCGAGTTTTAACTATTGATTCATCGATAAATCTGTGAAACTTCTTTCAGTAATTTTAAAATTTCATTGCTTTTTTCATTATTTTGGTTTTCTTTCATTTTTGTTGCATATAACTGACATTTCACGTATTGCTCAACCCAATTTCATGAATTATTTTCACTTCAGGTCACGATAACTTTTCTTCAAGTGAAGAATTTTGAATTGAACTTTGTTTTGTTCACGCTATTTGATATGATATAAAATTCAAGTTTCAACGATATAACACCAATGATCATTTCTAAAATTCAATAAGGCGACACTATGACTCACGTATGGAAATATAAACAACTTTATGCAGTTTGAAATGAAAGACGAAGTTTGCATAGCTTTTAAGGAAAAATTCACCAATTCATGTACTTTGAATTTATTTTTTCAATGACATTTTCAATTTAATTTATCTAGAAGTTCTTAAGCGGTTACCTTTAAAGTGTTTTTTAAACCATTAAAGTGTACTGCTTTTACTATAAAAATGTCAAAGATACTATGCGGTTCATGAAATTGAAAAAATCAGTCACGATATTAGAACCCCAGTCTTCATTATGACAATGCGTAACATGATTCTTTTTTGTAAAATTTGTTATAAAACTAATATTTTTCCAATGGTGTATCTGTTTTTGAGTGATTACAACTTGTATTTGTCATTATTGTGGGCTTAAATGCTTTTTTTCCTACCCACCCTCAGCCAAATTGCTTAGTACCTACAAAGACAGGTCTATACTCAAATTCTCCTGATTATTTTTGGCAGCAGCGAACGTACAACAAATTTGTGCTCTTTCCACTAAATTATTAAACTAGAGAGTGCTCCATTTATTCACCATTAAATTAACACCCTGGTTTTACGAAATAATCACTAATTCAAACTAACCTAAGTACACATCTAGTAAATTAACATCGCTACAACTTTTGATAAACTCTTCCAAAGGTTCAACTGATGAAAAATTAATTAAAAATGTTTCTAGACGTGCTGAAAACAAGTCCAGGGCTGTTATAAACCCCGGTGGCTCACCCCAATACTCTACTGAAAAAGTATGGGTAGAAAGGTCTTCTTTGAGGCCTGGTGAGCTGTCTTTGTCTGTTCGGTTTTTGTGGAGAGCCGGTTTCGTCAATTTCAACTGGTTCTTCGGTAATTTCCTGACCCAATTCGTTTCTACCTTCGTCCTGCAGAGGGTTTGGCTTCAGCTGCTTTTTTAGCGACTGCTTGATTTTAATCTCGAAGTCTTCAATTATCTCGCTGTCGTTATTTGCTTTTAAGTTGGTGTTCAATGCGTCAATGTCAGGGTCTATCTTGTTTGGAGGTTCTGTTTCCTGTTCTTTCTTTGTTTCGTTGATTTCAGCGGCGTTTACCTCATGTTCACTTCGTGTTTCCTTCCTTATCATTGGCACCTCTTTTCGAAACGTCCTGTTCAACTTCAGAGAACTATCGTGAATGACTGGGAATATTTCCACTTCTTTACTGATGTCTTTTAGGGCCGGTGGTGCCTCAGTTTTTGCGTAGGGCTTCTTTTGGGAATTTTTCTTGGCATCGGACATTTTATAAATATCTTTCTTGGAAGTCGGTTTGTTCTTGGAGTCCGTATGTTTTTTCTGATTCTTTTCAGAAAGTTGCGCGAGTTTAGTCGAGGGCTTCATTTCCGTTTTTTGCTCCGCCGTAGAAGTTTCCAGAGTTTTCGAGTCACGATCCAAAGTTTCGTTTAGTTCAATTATGTCGAACATTGTTCCTGTAAGAGATGAGAAATAGTTTTGAATTGGTTTGAAATTCAGATGAGTGTACAGACACAGACTGCAGAGTATTTAATAAAGTGAAAAGCTTCGTGTTTCAGTGAAGACTAAAAGGTTTTAATAATGTGAGAAACTTTGGAAACGTTGGAAGTTTTTAAATGAAAATCGAATATCATGAGTAAACAGGGTGGTGATTAATGCAGTTCATTATATAATACTGAAACGTTTTCGATGAAACTACATTTTAAAATTTATTTGACGATAAAGACAAAACCTTGAAGTCTTAACTTCATGGAATGTTTTTTTAATGGAACAGCCTGATTTTGTTGTTATCTGATTTACCCTAATCTTCTATAACTACCAGTTAGATTCGAAAAACTATTTTTTGTATGGAAGGCTACATACATTTATGAGGAAGGTTACAGGTTATCTAGCACTACGCTGCAATTCTTAATTAGCCTTTGATATTCATATTTATAAAGTAAGTCAGAAAAAAAACCTGGTTTTATTCGCGTGCGCTGTTATGGTTAATTATACTCAAGTTCTATGTGGTACTAAAAAATATAAGTTTTCAGTAGATCTAAAAAAGGCTGCTACACAATGTTGGCAGGTGACATATTTTTGTGAAAAAAATATAAACATCTTTCATGCCTTCGTGGCTCGATGTCAATCTTTTAGGCTTAATAACAGAAAATTCAAAGTACTCACTGTCAAATGTACTTTAGCAGATATGCTTTCAGGAGAGACCGCTTTTGAAGATAGCAGATCAACAAAACTTTTGGGGATACAGATAGATGGGACGCTAGAATTTGAGGAACATATGAGAACCCTTTCGAAAAAATTAGTCTCAGGATTTCATGTTCTCAGAATGATTTCAAATAAACTACTATCAAATATGTATATAGCTTATTCGTTCCAAAACCAAACTCGACATTGATAAAAAATTCTGTGATTCGCGATGGTTTGAAAATATTCAATAAAGTGCTTATAACAGAGCAGTTGAAAGTTTTACATGTTCAAGGAAAATTTCAAATATCACCTTGTTGATAAAGATTATACATCAACATTATTTTACCCTGGGTGACCCCATATATAAAAATTACTATTTACCGAACGGTCGGACGAGACGCGTTAATTTTGGCCACTCCTTTCGCCTAGCTTTTTCCATTGATAAAACTAGTGCACATTCAGTGAATGTTTAACATTTATTAATGAATTAAGAATTGGAGAATTGAGATGCACCGACAGGGTGAACTGAATATGCATCAATACACGCGGGGCACAGCTAGTTGTATATTTAGAGGGAAAACTCTGTTGATATTTTTTGCGTTCAGCTCCGCCCGATTTTCCATAGTGTTTCAGGCCTTTTAGGGAACCGATATTATTTGACAACGACTAGTTGGATCTGGTTGTTATGAGCGTGGTGAGCCCTGGCAGTGACTACTTGGTAGTTGCAAAAATTCATATATGTAGACTAGATTCGTGGCTGGGCGTTTATTATTTCCTATTGGTTTGGATTAATAGGAACGAACTCAACGACGAAGTAAAACAGGAAACACAAATCCCAACAATAATTTAGTATGTGTTATGACAACTAGCTGTAGATGAAGCGTCAGGCATAAAAAACCTGCGGACCACGGCCAAAAAATTCGGAAAATAGCGAACGTCAAAGATTACATTTACTTGAGACCTCAGAAAAGCCTTTGATTGAGTTTCTTACGATGGTTTTGGAAAAGCTGTGTTTCAACGTAAAAAGGGTTGCGACACTCGATTTTCCCAAAACTTACCAGAGCAGTAGAATGCATTCGGTGTACTTCGATGATATGTCGGAGTATAGAAATGCTAAACATGGTGTGCCTCGAGGCTTTGTGTTGGATCCACTAATATTAATGATATATTTGATATTCTATTTCCAGGTTTTTGTGTTTATTACGCGAATGATACTTCTCTCTTCCAATATCGTAAAAATAACTTTCTCTTGAACGAAACCACCTTCCATTTGGTTTATTTGTCAGAAATATGGTTCACAACAAATAAGTTGGAGCGTAATGATAAAACTTCTCGTCCAATCGAAATATATGAGAATCTTGGTCCTTTAGATGGTAGCTCAAGTTGGCAACCACATATTAAAAAATCCTACAACATACTGAAACGTACGAAATTTTCTATAGATTGTGATACTCAATTATTCGCCTATTATGAACATTCAAGTCTCATTTGAATTCAGAAACTGGCGGGCTGGTGCATCATACAAATTTTTGTGCTCCAAACTTTTCAAAGGGTTGAAAATTATGTACCTCTCTTCAATTTATATGAATTCCAAGGACACTCTGATTCTTGAAATACGTAAAAATGAGTACCTAAGTCTAAATTCAGTTTTCTGAATTTGCCAGTGCCAGTCGTTTAAAAAAATGGAATTATCGCAAAGTGTAAATTGATTTCGTGAATAGCAGTTACACCTCCATAGATGAATTTTTACAGTGATTCTTAGGTGTGGCTATAACCATTCTATATTCACGCAACTCTTTTTCAATATTCATGTGATATTTATTTGTAAGTTTTTGTATGTATTCATGTAATTTATTTAAAATTGATCCTCCATAGGTGACATATGCAGGTCATTTAGTGACATTTGCTTGAAGAAACCATATTTATAGTAGCTTGATTTTTGAAAAATAATATTTTTCATAAAAACCTTTGAAACAATTCATTTGTTTGATATGTTCATCTACGGGTATCTGTATTTAAATATCGGAACTTTCAAATAACAACAAAAGTTTATGTTATCTGGGCGACCAACATCAAATGAGCAGAAATAACAGATAAGAGTTACCATTTTCGATGATACTAAACAGTTGACCTTGGCTTATAGCACTCGGATATTCAGCAGATATATCTTTATCGATCGATCCATTTTGCCCATTACTGGAGACTGTAGTAGATGTCTGTGCTACCTCAATTATAGGAGTAACGTTATCAGTGGTCACTCCTTCGACTGTTTTAGTTCCTGGAGGAGTTTCTGAAGATGATATTTTCAAGGAAGTTGACTCCGCGGCGGAAGATTCTGGTAGACTGCTGGTCGTCATTTCCGTATCGTAATTGGTCGCTGTAAATATTTCAAATAAGATAACACAAATATAAAAACATTACGACAACCATGCACATCACCTGACCTGAGTCCTATTGAGCAAACTCACCTGTGTTAGTATCTTGAGTAATGATAGGTTTTTCAACCGCATGCGACTTTGCTGTGCTCTCTGTCGATCCTGCGATGAGGGTATCTTCCGTCTCTCTCCTGTGCCTTGTAGGCATTCCGTAGTCGACTTCTATGGTGTTCAATGTCCATATAGGAGTTTTCGTGGTTATACCGGTGGGGGCGCTATTTTCTGTCGGGGCAAAGATTGATGTGGGAAACCCTCCAGGAAGTTTGGTAGATTTGTCTTCAAAATCATCGTGGGGTATTGCGCAAGTTAGCTGTTTGAGGATTTCTTCTCTGTCCTGGTAACAAATGGATACTTCTATAATTATATCTGTCTGTTTTAAAATCTGTTTTTCCGTTAACCGGCTTTGGCCCTCTTACGAACGGCAACCCTCAAAAGTAGAAACTTGTGCGAGTCAGTAATTAACGAGGTCTTATCTTTTAACGTGCGATTCACGGGTTGGACGATAGGCAGTGAAAATCGATCGTCCGGCCTCTCGGCTCGAACCAACGTTTCATCGACGGTCGATTGAATGAGTGGAAAAAACCACTCATGCTAATGCAACCGGCACAAATATAAGCCAAAACTTCCATGATAAGTAATGTGGAATTTTCGGTGACACCTTCTTTTCTATGTGTTGATTGTTTATTTTCTATTTATAAAGTGAATTTCATTGAGGCTCTGCCATGTTGCTAAATTATAAATGGGCGTTTTGGATAGGTACCTATAAAATTTTATTCAACATTTTTTTTATGAAAATAATTTTAACTATGCAGTTCTGATAACAGAATACAACGAAACTAAAATAAAACGCATCATGTTCAATTAATTTTGACCAAACAGAACCGGCACCCTAATCACCCTACTTGCTTCTTGCGGCTAGATGCATTAACTGTACGTCGCGTATTCTTTTCGATTTCAATTAAATTGCTACTATTGCAGCATAATGTTTCGATTCGAATTAGAAGTGTTTTATTACAGGTACCAAAAAGTATCGATTAAGATATTGACATTTCTGAATATCATATATGAACTGTTGGGGTTTATATTGAAGGATTTTCTTGTTTTCGTGAGGTTATGTGAATCAGTGAAGTGTGTCAATTCGTTTTTTATTTCGGTATCTTGTATCTGTTTATTGTATTGGTGAGTTTCATTTGATTTACATATTCATTTGAGTTCTCTCAATAGAGTTACGGTCTAGCCACTATCATAATAATAATTAAAAATTGAACCTGTGAATTTTTGTATAAGCATGCAATAATGCAAGGTTTTAACATAAAGTTAATACTTTTCAAAATTTTATTCCATTGGTTCAATTTGATTACAACAGTAACAGTGAATGAAATTGAGAGAAAGATGCATAACAAGGCGTCACGTCTGATTGAAGGATAATAACACCTAGACACCCAGAAAAACCAGTATAAAATATTCAGACAACCCTTATTCCTTTTTCATATACCACCCTATGTAGGAGACAGAAAAAACGTGAAGTGTAACAGCTTTCAAAAGGCAAATATTTGGAGAAAAACGAAATAGTCTGTTCCAATTTTTTTTTACTCAATAACCTAAAAGCTGATCCTCGTAACTGAAGGCGCAAATCATCAA
Organism: Leptinotarsa lineolata; assembly: GCA_015342045.1. NCBI lineage: Eukaryota > Metazoa > Arthropoda > Insecta > Coleoptera > Chrysomelidae > Leptinotarsa > Leptinotarsa lineolata. Next base: position 46 of record WOGR01011394.1, on the reverse strand, counting down.
AAGCTCACAAAACCCCATCATTCAATAGGATTTGAAGTCACCCTTT
>WOGR01011393.1:0-10572 GCA_015342045.1 Leptinotarsa lineolata | reverse complement strand
GTTACCCAACTTTTTTTTACTTTCTGTTTTTGCTTTACATTTATTCTATTTTTAGGACATGACACGTCAAGACATCACGTCATTATTTGTAGTAAGTCCACTTACACAAGTCCAATCAATATTACTTAGTCGTGTCCTAAGTTCTTGTAAGTTCTCATCTGTAAATTTTCTATTGGAGTAGGTAGTTGTAGCCAGAGAATCATTCGCTTTTTTATTTTGACCTTCCATGCAAAAAACTATAGAAGAGACAAAATACCAAAGATGTATTTTTTTTCTCAAATGGTTAACTGACGTGTCAGTTGACCATCCAAACCATCCAAAACATGTACTAACAAGAATTCATTCATTGCTTACTTAAAAGAAATTATTTTTCTGAAACTGTGAAGGTGCCAGAAAATAATTTCTTCTAAGAAATCCGTGAAAAAAACTAATATTCATTCATATTTATCAGATTGTAACATGAGGGTTGTCTCCATTGACTCCTGTCGTTAGAGCAAACTATATAATGTAATGTGTCGCTTCATCACATTTTATTTTCAGGAAATTTTTTCAATCAATCATTCAATTATTCACCTCAAGAAATATACTCGAATGTTTATGACAAGAACTAAGTTAATGAAACGAAATAATAACAGAAAATGGGATATTTCTGAATACAAAACATATAGAATATTGGAATGTACATGATTAGCTCAGATCAGCTCAATGATATGTTATCAAAAAATCTCAAATCTGCATTTTCCAGAAAATTTTGCGAAAAAATAATCGCATGACGTTTTATAATATTGCCACACTGAAAAATTCAAAATAGTATTAAATAACTATTTCTTTTATTAATTTACATAATCTTATTTATTTATTTTTTGTTATTAATTAGACCCATTCTGAAATAGCTCTTTTTGAAGTTATATATTTATGGATGAATATTTGTTGTATGAATAATTCTCTCTTCAAACCATTGAAGATTTTTGGGAATAAGTAAATAAATATTTGTTTTTTGAATTTTTTTTAACTGTGTTCCAGATACACCCATTACGTGAAATTGGTTGTTTTATTGAAGATTTTAACGGCCTCCAATTCCAGAGATGAATGTTTATTTTTATTAATAACAGAGTGAATAAATATACCTACCTACTTTCAGTTTTCACGGAGATTTCCACTGAAGTATGACTGATGTATCAGCAGTAACCATTCTGATACCAAGTATCATAATTTTGAATAAATCAAACAAATGGATTAATTTGAGATATATACTAACGTGATACAAACGAGAAGCTGACGTTTTTCATGTTCTTTGTCTATAAATATCCAATATGACTTTTCCAAAAAAGTGGTTCGTCAACATACAGTGTCACACATAAAGTTGGATGCATATGAAAGTGTTTTTCACTAATAGATATAATGAAAATTTGACTTCGCAGTTGGTTTGTGTTTGAAAAATGAGTAAAAAACAGCCTCTTTCCTTGAAGCTGTTTTTTACTTATTTTTCAAGCACAAACTAACTACGAACTCAAATTTTGATTATATCTATCAATAAAGAATCTTTCACATGTCGCAAACTTAATCTTAAATTTCAGCAATAGACAAATATTCTTTTTGAATGAGCAGTGGCCAAAAAAAGGCTATCAAAATATTTACGATGAACTATATTAACTCATGTAATGGCCATAATTCTCGCTCGTTAAATGATATATAATTTTATAGTAAAATATGAAACCTTCCATGGATTCATTGGTGCATTTAATTGTGAATTCACATTGTTATTCTAACCATCTAACCACATTTGGAATCATTCTGAGTAATATACACTAGTCTACTGTTGAGTTGAGTATTTTCTCCTCAGAATAGTCAGATATGAATATGCTGCCTTCATCGTCTGTAACAAATGAAAATTCAGTCAACATGGATCAAAAATCAATTACTCACAAGTAATGAAAAAAAAAATGTTTTTTTTAGAAAAACTGTACCTACTAAGCATATTCCTCATGATACTAATTTCAACATAAAATTGACCCGTTTGAATAAAACTGTGATGCGGATCATTAGACATTTAGAAGATTTGACAAGAAGACTGAGGTTTCAAAAACGTGATCCATAGAAGATACGACTTAATTCCAAGTATATATTTTTGTTAGTGATCGAAAATATAAATATTATCAATTCTACTATGATCCAACACACATATAATGTATATCACTAACAACTATATACCAATAAATCTGAATCTTGTAACCTTGTTGTGATCAAAACTTTTCAAGTTGGAGTTATACGATTAGAAGTCAAACTCATTATCACATTTATACAGTTTTTTGTATGATTTTCACTAAAAAGGGTTTTACAAAAACCGCAAAGCTATACAATAGCTTCATCAAGCGTTTAAAACTAAGTTACTTCTGGATTACAAACTATTTTATACCTTAACATATTCCTAATTTCTACCTAAATCTACCCGAAACAATATACCTGAAAAGTCTACCTGGAAATGAACAGATTCAACAATAGTGAATTATTCAATTCCGTTTGATCGTTCATGAGATATTCCGAATTCTTGAATTTCCATACTCTCAAACAGGTTGAGTTTTGAACCTTTCTTCTGGAAATGGGGGGCTTGAATTCATGATTGAAATCATGCCCTTCTGTGATCAAATGAGTGGCATATGTTGAGTTCATTTTTCCATTCTGGAAACTATTTCTGTGTTCCTTTATGCGTGTTTTGAACGTTCTTCCAGTTTGACCTATATGAAACATCGGACATGATCCACATGATAATTTGTACACTCCCGATTTTTCTGAAACTACCTTTGTTGTTCTTAATGTGCATGCCTAAGTTGTTGTTGGTATTGAAAGCAATATTTACACCTATGTTGTGTAGAAAATTTGAAATATTCAGTTCAATTTCATTCAGTTCAATTTCATTCTACTAGCCTACCGTCGGTTAAGGAATAATAAAAAAGGTTTTTGAGACGAGGAGAACTAAAAACGTTTTATAATATCTGAAGATACAGAAAATGACGTTTTAGCCTACTTTGAGGTGAATCCAAATAATTACATCAGAGATTTACCTAGAGAAATAGCTGCTCCACTGTCTGTTATTCAACGAATTTTGGAGAAACATAATATTTTTCCTTATAAGTTAAGACCATTGCAAACACTAGGGCCAGGTAACCCTAAGAAACGATTGGGGTTATGTCGGTGGTTTATAAATAAATGCACACAAGATTCAAACTTCTATAGAAATATTATACGGAGCGATAAGGCTAATTTTTCAAATCGTAGGATTTATAATAGAAAGAATTTTCATTATTGAAGTAGCACAATCCATTTCTAGTTCATCACCACAGTCCGCCAAGACGATTTAGTATTAATATTTGGTGTAGTCTATTTAGATGAAGAACTATCGGTCCATTTTTCTGCCATGGTTCTTTGAACGGACCCCGTTACATTAATGTATTAACAAGAATATTGGAAGAGTTTTTCGATGATCTTGATCTGGAGGCTCGTCAAATGATCTATTTTCAGCAGGATGGAGCACCAGAACATAATTTCAGTGGCGTAAAAAGAATGTTGCGGAACTGTTTTGAAAGCAGATGGATTCCTACAAATGGCCCTGTTAAATGGCCTCCTCGTTCACCAGACATGACACCTCTAGATTTTTATTTTTGGGGATTTATGACAAACGAGGTGTTCAAAATAAAACATAATACTTTAGATTGTAGAAGAACCGAAAAATTGTGTTGATTTATTAGAATTGATGACCGAATTGTGTTGAACAGCAACACATAGTGTCGAGAGAAGGGCCCAAATATGTGTTCAACAAGGAGGCGATGTTTTTGAATATTTTCTCGATATTTTATAGCCCTTTATTCGCCAAAACAAAGAAATTTGAATTGCTCATTTTCGACTTTAGGAAAAAAGGTGACAATCTTTGTTGTTGAGAATGTTATTACGAATTGAAATGCATGACAAAATATAGGGTGTTTCATTTAAAAATATATCATTTTATGAAATACTTCGAAAACGAGAAGGCCATTAAAAATGGCCATGATATTGTTCACATTGCAAGATATTTCAATGAAAGAAATTGTTTTGAAGATTTGAATTTTGGAATCAGGTATCTCAATTATTTCATGAAACAAAAAATATGATGGTTCCATTTTTGATACCTATCAATCAATATTCCTATATATTTGACAGACTCAGTTGATTATATTTTTTCATAGCCCAATATAAATGTCAATACAGATTATACGTTCGAATATAAAAATGGCGGTTTTTCGTCAACTTTTATTATCAACTCAATACTCATACTTTTATAGGAAGAAGAGTTGCATACATTAGTATCGATTCAATGATGATAGACAGATGGTAAAATCATTTTGTACTAATAGTGGCATTGTCCACACAGGCACTAGACCCAATTACAGGACACAGTATACATTTTGGAATGAAAGTGCTAAATATAGGAAATATATACATAGTATATAATAGTAATCATACATTCATGAAATGTTTCAAAGAAACAAAAGGAAAAAAATAACAATTTTCAATCTAGTGTTTGATGATTTGCAAACATAATAAGCAGTTTTGGGATAAAAGTAACGAATACAAAAAATATACATAACACCTTCAATAAAAAAAAACAAATTTCAAATGAGAAATTATTGCTTCGCAAACAGAATTGTTTTTATCTCTTTTTTGAATATATTCAATGGTGTTGAAAAAATGTCTACTTTCTGATACAGTTGATGAAATTTATATCACATTGCAAATACGGGAGATTTAAATTATATATTGGTCCTCGGTGTTGGTAGGTTCTACCACATTGTTCAGTTTCACCAGTGATTCTTGGCACATGAAACTCTAGTTGAGACAGTAGTTTTGGTGAGTTGACAAGGTTGTTCACCAGTTTTTCTGCCTTCAAGAGATAGAAAATGGAAGCATTGCAACAATATATTATTATCTATTCCCTGTCTGAGGTATACATTATCTAGTTTGTATATAACATATTTTATAAACCGTGGTTGGACAGATTCAAGCGGTTGAATGTGTGAAGTGTATATAGGTGACCAGATTAGACAGCCATATTCTAAACGGGATCTTATAAATGAGTTGTAGAGAGTGATAAAACTTTTCATGTTTTTGAAATCTTCAGAATTTCTGAATATAAGCCCTGACATTCTTTTCGCAGCAGTTACAATTTTCTCTATGTGAAGTGCGAACGAGAGTTTGATATCAAAGAAATGATAAACAATAATGTAAATTCTAAAACGACACCCAAATTTTTCATAGCACACTTCAAATTGAATTCTTATTCATTTCAATACATTATCAAATCTTACCGTAACAGCAGTTGCATTCGTCAGAGTGAAAAACGGTCCAATGGAAAGAGTAAGCGGTCTCTGAGCTCTAATCATAACTAGGTGCAAAATTCTTTGGAGTCCTGTGTTGAGTTCATACCACCTACTTTCATAGATTGCTTGAGAAATAAGCATGCTCTGAAATATTGAGGATGCATATCATAAATGTGAGTAACTGGATTCCAAAAAGTACAAAAGTTCAAAAAATTCCCTTTCAAGTCTCTGAACAATATTTTCAAAAATTTTTTTCAACGTTATTACAAACATTATTTAAATTCGAGAACTACATTCCATATAAATTTCATTCAACACAATGAAACCAATAAATTTTCAATTCATTGAAAAAAGATTAAAGAAAAACCGTTCTAATACAGGTTGTTCAGCTTACAATAATAATAATCAAGTTACTTACTGCATTTTGTTTATTAAGATCACATGAGGCATGGAATTATTGAAAAACCAAACTTATGTCCAAAATAATAAAGAGAACAAGATAGTTCAAATGGAAAAATAATCAATGTCAGTGTTTTCCAGATATTTGGAAGACATGGACAAGTCAAATGGCAAAAATAACAGAGATACAAATAAGCACGTCCAACAATTATCATCCAGTAATTTTTAGGCTTTTTGGAATTGTGTCTCAAATAGATTTCGAAGGTTTTGTGATTGTTTCAATCATATACGGGATGTATATTTGCAGTTTTTATCAATAAAATAGCACTACGTATCGTTATCAATATTTATTTCTACGCTTGCTGTTGAACTTTATGAGACGAACTGAAAATTATTTCACTATATCAAAACATCATTCACCATGTCTCAATTTTTTTTTTCAGTTTGCTATACGTATAAGTGGGACAAAATCATCATTACATGGTTTAGTTTAAATAGATCTTACCTGTTCTTTGATTTCATTGGCATGCCATGCTAACAGAAACGTTTGTATTATCATCAAGCTACTATATGTTATTCTGAATACCAATATTGGATCAACATCCATCTGAAAGTGAAAAAATTAATGAGATACTCGAGTTTTTGAAACGGAATGGAAGTATACTTGCAATTTCCGGTCTATATGAGGAACAAGCCTCAGAATAGAATCATTTTCAATTTGATTTCGCGATTCAGCTACATATTCTTCATTTCAAAACATTCATTTTGTAGCTGATAGTAAAGTTAACTATGATTATATATAATTTTGCTATAGCTCAATAGCCTTGTGTTCTGGGAAATATATGTTGATAACTCTTCGAGCCGTCTAGAGAGCATTACAGTTCCTCGTAGTTTCTTCTGCGATGTTTCAACTTGGAGTTGAACTCAGGAACCCAAAGTCAGGACCTAACCACTTAAGTCCCCGCTTTGTCTTTGTGATTATTTTTAACTTTCCAAAATCAGTATTGGGTAACACCAAAGTGTCCCTCTACTGTAAGCCCCTAGATTTTCCTCAATCTAGCGAGAATCTGATCGGCGCTCATTCTGCATTACCTTCATTAGATAGGTGAGCAACACGGAAAGTGGGTCTTCTGTGCCAGGAAATTACCTTTCCATGACTGCAGGTTGCTGTATCCACCAGTTAGGAGACGATATCTTGATCTCAGGTAATCTAGCTATCCAGTATCACTTAAGTAGTTATTAGGTAATTTTATCATATTGAATATGAATCATCACTTAGATACCGAATAATCGATAATTATAGGTAATAACTTCCCTAGTAATCTCTGGACCTCTGGTACACTCCATCTTCAGAGAAGTAATGAACTTTTGACCTTCCTTCGAGGTTACAGATAATCAAGATTGCATAAGACTTCTATCAAAATCGGAAACGAATTGATCCAATAAGATTCCTTGGAAACAGTTTTCATTCCACAAAGTATTGTGCAACTTGTTTCAAATAGTTCATCTGAGTATTTCAAGAATAAAATAGAGTTGATTTGATATTATTTTCAGAAATGAACTGATTTGGATTCATATATCGGTTGTGTAAGCGAAAGAAAGTGAAGAAATGAAATAACTTACTGCTATAAACTGGAACATTAGAGATGTGATCTGAATGGAGTTGATAGTGAACTCCAAAAGCATAGGAAACTTCATGCTTTCATCTAAATCTTCCACAAGCCTATTAAAATATAAATCACATTAGTTCGCTGAGATTGGGCCCAATGACGTGAAAAACCGCTCGAAATAGAACCGCTAAAATGACCATTTATGATGTTACAGAGTTGAAGAATTGGTATCTATTTGAAAACATTTTTGCAATATCTGCGAAATTCGAAAATATTTTTTTAGGAGATGAAGCGGAAATTGTTCAATACATACAGTGTGTTGAACAATTTCTAAAACAGGTTGTGGAACCGTAACTCATTTCTATACTGATTGACTTGACATTATTCAACAATAAAATAGTCTCTGAATGCATTTTTGTCAGCAAAGTTCGAAAGAATCTTCAGATACTTGAGCTCACCAGGCTTTTTATAGCAGCTCTCACTTTTTTCGACCATATGAACAATAATTGGTATATAATAATTGAAACTGAAGGAATCATATACCTTTTATGGGATTTTTATGGTTAGTCAGGTTAGTCTGAAGTGAGTAAGCAACACAAATGTGTGGCTTTGGAAAGAAGGTGTACTAATCACCATCCAGGAGATGCTCTCCTCAGACTGTCTTAGGCCTGTAGCCTGTAGCCAACCAGCCAGCTCAGAAATCAAATATTATCGAGGTTGTCGGAAGTTCAGGGTGCCAGCTTCCCACCTTGATGCCTATAGCAATCTTTCCACATGAAAGCATTTGTATGTCAGCTATTTCTGAAGATACATTAGGGATTTTTGGCCAACGGATTGGGTGACATCGTTTGAGCATAAGCGTTTCCAGAGCAATGAACAATGGCCTTTTTGGAATGGGGCCTTTGTCACTGTAGTGATACTGTAGTTTTAATATCACACTTTGCTATTTCCTGACTTTCGAAAACATCCAAAAATCTGTTGTCATGATACAAAGACGGTCGACCCATCAGCAGTCACCATCCATGGATGTGCGTAGCTCACTGTAACACAAACACACACGCACATTCGCACAAGCGCCCTGCGCCGCCTGAACGAAACAGCAGGCGTAGGTATACATTTTCGTCTCTGTCTTACGAATTTTCCATCAGGTCACGTGTCCTGACGTGAGTCACATTTTTTAGACATCACAAAAGTGCACAACGCCGCTAAAGAAGTTTCCATTTCGAAAATTTCCTGCAAATTTCTACCCGAATTCACTGAAGTGTGTTGGAAAGTGGGAATGAAAGTGTACCTTGTTAGATATACGAGTATGAATAAAGTATAAATAGAGACCAGTTTCAGAGTTAAAATCTAGGTTACTTCATCTCCTGAGTGCAACAACGTGATTAGTGAAACTCGCGTCGAGAAGAGTGTTGTAGTTCTGGTGTTTGGAGAAAGTGCTTGTTTTTTATTCATTCTACGTCACACGTTTCAGTTTTACTTTTTATTCATGAATGAATACTTTATAGGATATTTCCAGCCATTCGAAATTGCAGGCGAACTAATATTGTGGTATCTTTAGTGTTTGATAATAAATGCGACTAATGTCATGTTGTGAATGTTTTCTACAAATACATGTCTATCTTCGAGCGGTTTTGATTCTACTTTTTGATTACTAACATATCTAGGAATTCACCAACAGTGCCTAACTGAGCACCTAAGAAAAAAACCTGTAATTGATTATTTACTTTATGATCCGTTTATGACGTAATATGAGCAGTCTCAATTTTCCAGATAGTTCAGCTGTAGTCATTTTCTCCTGTAATGCCTGTCCAAAGTTTCTGAAGCGATTCTGAAGTATTTTCAGTTGTCCTATTAGAAAAGTCATGACAGACATGAAAATGAGTTGAGTTGTGGTATTGAAAGAACAACCAACTAATGCTGATATGGAATCTATGAAGAAAGCACTGATATAATGTTTTTTCTCGTCTACTGGTCTCCAGACGACGTAAGGCAGTGGCGGTTCAATGTACGTTTCATTCATATGGTTTCTAGCTGCTGCATTTTTGAGTTGAATGTATACGTAAAACTTAGTCAGAACTAAAGTGATACCACACATTGATGAGTAGATAGATAGAAATATACTGAGATATTTGGTGTACACTGCGTTGGATCGGTAAACTTCTAGATTTTCACTCTCGAAATCGTTCAACCCTTTTTCTGTTTCTACAATGTATACGAATATATCTCGGACTTTCTTTTGTTGACAAATGACGATTTTAATGGAAATCATAACACACAATATTGTTATTCCTATGTTTTCTGTTACTTTGTTTACATTTTCATTCCAGATAAGCGGAAGTTCAATGACTAAGCACAGAACGAAAACGCAAAAGTATATCTGCGTTGTTGCAGAAAAAATATTGTAGAGGTTTTGTTTTGTTCGGGAGTGAGTTTTTAAAGGAATTCTCCATGTTCCTGAGAGTATCATGAAGAATTTGACAACCAACAGATGTTCCATTCTGAAAAAAAAAATGTTATAAGAAAAAAGTACACATAACATTGAAATTGAATTGCAAAATTTTGATTCGATCGGGATTCGGACCAGACTTTCCTGTTCTCTACACAGGCGTATTTATCAACTACGCCATGGAAGTCATCAAGCAGAATAACGGAAGAATAACATCGTCAATCCAATCCTTCGAAAAGGTTGAAATTTCTAAATAAACTTATGTAATCAAAGGATATACACAGTCTTGTGATAGATTAAAGTATGTGTCTCCATTGAGACACATTACCTTCAATGAAGAATGGTCCAACAATATGATTTCCAAGAATGCCGACCCAGACATTAAATTTTTTCGGAGTTTGTGAATGTGTTTTCATCACCATATGAGGGTTCACATCGTTCCAGTGACGACAATTATGTCTATTCACTTCACCATTCAACATGAAAGAACTTTCTTCTGAAAAACATGTACTGTTTAATAGGTTTGGGTTTAAATTGAAGGGGTTATATTTTATTAGAAGTGTTTAATTTTTTGGGAATGAAGTGTTTTTTGTGTAATTCAGTGTTCATACAGAAGTATTTGTTTCGAAAGAATTTTTCTTTCGTGTAATTCAATGTCTATATGGAAGTAGCTGTTTCAGAAGGCCTCTTTCTTCCATTTTGTGCCTGAAAGTTACTTCTTTGAATGGTCTACGCATCTATATTTAGTGGTATTTCATTTTTT
>WOGR01011392.1:0-10572 GCA_015342045.1 Leptinotarsa lineolata | reverse complement strand
TCGGAACCTATCCTTTAATTCCTTCGCAATGCACAATGATTAGTCGCGACCCCTTGTTTTCAGGCATGTTAGGCGTACACATTCTCGAACCATCAGTCCACCCTTTCGTAACTGTGTCGTGAGTGTCATACTAGGTTTCGTTCAAATAAAAAAAATGCTGTTCTTGTCTATATTTAGTTATTTGTTCTAAGTATTTGTTACACAATTCCACTATTCGTCTGCTTTCCATAACTGCGTGACATTTGTTTATTATTTTAAATCTGAATCCTAGTTTCTTAATCCACTTCTGAAGAGCTTTGTCGCAGCAGCTCACGTAAAGTATTCAATTTCTTCCTGATGGTTTCAATTGTGGGAATCTTATTGCTTTTGTAACAGTCGTATATTGTTTTTTTAATGATTTTATTAGATGAACATCTGAAAGTTTTGTTATTCCTGTATCACATCGCGTCTTGCGTTCGTAAGGTTTGTTTTTGATTATTTTACGTACAGTTCAGCAAGAAATTTTAGTCAAATCTGATGTTGCTTGTGATAGTTTGTTTTTCTCGAAACCAAACTCGAGATGTAGATTCTTATATACATTGGAATATACTCTCTGTGTTTCAATATTCAAATGCATTCGAATCTTATTCACTGGTATCTCTTTTTCGCATTGTTTACCATCGCTTTTGGAATAACTACACTGCGTTGTTATCACACTCGTTATTATTATTAGTACTTGTCCAAGGACGCCACATTTCGAAGAGATAACAAAAATCTTAAATAATTATAACTGTGCCAATATCGATTTCAAACATTCAAATCGCGATTAGTTTCCGAACTGTAAATTGATGAGACGGCGGACGATGACTGTATCCACATTCACCGATTTCTATTCGTCACCGTAACATAATTTCAAATTCAATTTTACGTCTCTTCAGTCAATCATGAAACTCTGTTAGTAACAAGTATCCAATACGAACCACCAATTCTAGAGTCCACGTGGACTAGCTGGCAGACGGTTCATTTTTATGTTTGGTTTTTTGGTCTTTGATAAATCCGACACTTAAGTGCGCACAATTATCAATTACTGCAACTGTATATACAAAGTAATTTGGGGAGAGCTAACTAACACGTCTATTCACTGTACGCCATATTGCTTGTTGTGTCTCTCATATCTCATATGAGAGACACAACATCATATCTTATATCTCATATCTCGGATACAAAAATTGCTTTTGGGATCCATCTCATACGAGTCGGAATGTTAGTTCAAGAAACGTATTACATTCTTGAAAATTTTTCCAAAAAAAGTCACCGTTGATATTTCATGGTCATGCCGATGAAGGTTTTTGTTTAGAAATGTGTGACATTTCAATTTGAAAAAGCTACTATTTATACACAACTCTTATAAGACTTTTGTCTGGGTGATGTTATACATTACTGAATTTTTTGAATAATTAATATTCATTTCAGCCTCACATCATGAGTTTGTCCCCCTCTTTACTTACCTTTTTAAAACTTTTATTATGCGATTTAAAAATCTGTTTGAAATTTGTTTTTCCGTTAATTCCGTTTTCGTTAATTGTAATGAAAAAATAACTACCTACACACTTCTAATTGTCTGATTCGAAATAAAGTATATTATTAATTGTTCATTTTTTCACTCGTCCTTACCGCATTTTCCTGAAAACTTGATTATTATGTTCGACTTGGAGATACAGGCTGCTCGTTGTAACTCACACTGATTACCATAGTCGACACCATCGGAACCACATACGGGACGCGAAGTTGTGTGGTCTCCATAGCTCGGACACTTATCTGGACATATGCAGCTGAAGTTTCGCCCATCTGAGTTGACCACGCATCGTGACCCGAAGCCACATTGGTTGTCTCGACAGGGATCATTTTGTTCTGGAATAAAACATAATTGTCAGTACATCTAATTGGATCAAATTCGTTTTGAAAATTTAACCACGCAAAAAATCAAATACTTGTTTGTTTTATATTCCGTTTTTCATTAACGTAAATAGTTAGTTAGATTTTTTCCAATTTGTTCTTTGTTGTGATTTTTTTGAAATCATTTGGTAAGCCGAGTGAAAAAATGGATTCGAAACAAGTTTGATTTATATTAACCACCATTGTATATCAATTAGGTGTTCAGTCAAATTCAGATGGTAATAATTTGAGAAAAGCTAATACCAAATATCTAACATAAAGTTGATTTAATTTAGAAGTAAATATCTCCAATGGAAGTTTATACAATTTGTTCTCAAAGGAAAATACCCCATGAATAGATAACTTGATGAAAATATCAGTTATCATCTTCATCAACAATATCAGGAAATGTAAATGCCCTCATATTCTTTTAAACACAATGAACAGATAATCAACTTCATCTCGAACGCAAGAATCATTATGTTCACAATGGGAAAATATATAATGAAATGTTGAGAGACTAGTAACTTTCATTCATCTCAGTTTGAAAATTAATCAAGATTTTAGATTAGGACAGAAGATTATATAGATGAAAATACAATCGTAACATTTTTCAGAGAACAATCACTACATTGCGACAAAAAATACAAATGAAAATGTGGAAGATACTTGAATAAAATTGAAATATGAAGAATAAAGAATAGAAATCGATGCATGCAGCCGTTAGTTACTAGGTGGTAGGAGATCATCATTTTCAAAGTTATACAATAAACAACAATTATTGTATACGTTTGGAAATGTCCTTATAGGACAAAACTACAATAACGTTAGTTACAAATAAAAGTATCAAAAAAACATATAAAGTTTCATTTTTCATTAAAGACAAGTTTCAATAATGTGCATACACATCACAATGGTATAATAAAACGCTCCTAACGAATATGGTACAATGTTACGAAACAAATAAAAACACATTTGTATATAGTTGTAGAATTTAATATCTACTTAGTGTGGCCCTTTTGTGTTGACCCTCCACTGAACCCGCGAGTGTTTATTGGGACAACGAAGCCTCTGACTTTATCTGGCGAGTCATCTTCTGACTGAGCTACCAAGAGTGGCATTGCCAATTGCTGGAAACTTGACCTGGTCTGTGGCAAAGGACGTTCAAAGTATGTGCTCTGATGTCAGGGCCTGAAGAATGATCCACTCCAAAGTTGACAGACTATGCTACATTTTTCTCAATTTATGAGAGCCTGATCTGCGATCAGTCTACAGTCAGTCTGCAGTCAGAAAAAATCATTTCAGTCACCCACCAGCTAGGAGACTCTCTTCTGATCCTGTCAGGTAACCTTCAGTTATACAAGACGGAACGCGCGGCTCTGGAATCGTACATATGGATCATATTCAGGAATACCCAAAACGGCAGCTCTAATGGCATACTCATGAGATTTTCACCCCAATGACCGCAGCAACCGTCCTATATGAGGGCATCTATGAGTCAACTATACATGAGTGTGACCTGTGCTGCTTGAAAAATTTGGTGCATGTCAGATTCATAAGATATCCAACTATTGAGAAGGGGATAAATTGCTACCATGCTACCCAGTCTCCTAGGTTCATAAACAGGATCAAGAATTGAGTAACTGAAAGACTTTCGATATGATGTTACAGTTGACGTCCATCTCCTCTGTATACTCGGATTCTTTGGCTAGAAAAAGAAGGCCATCCACAGCAGAGCACGGCATTACCAGGTTTGCTACGACAAAAAGCACGGTATTTCAGAAGTTCCGTTAGTGACACTGAGTGGGCTGTTTACGTTGCAATGAATCGAAACCGAGAGAAGAAAGGGAGAAAATGGAGCAGAAAAAGCGCCCAAGTGACCTATGAATAGTCACGAATATCAATAATAGGCTAATCACCACTCGAAGACTATTGTGCATACTAACAATCAAAACGTCGCGAAGTTACTTGGATGGAAATACTCCCCTATATGTTTTTTGATTTCCTATTTTTTTGATTTAATTATCATTAACCTTGATGATGTTAATCCATTTTCATTTCAGTTTTGCTCATTTAATTCTATTTCAACTAACTCATCCGAATATTTCTGCCCGGTGATTTTTTATTATTTTCAATACTTTTGCTCTTCTATAACTGTTGTGATTTTTCATAATATTTTTTTGGCAAAGACACTTCCATTGAAATAATCCGATAATTCTTCATATTTTCATATCTCTTGATTAGTTATTATTGCCACCAATGAGAAATGTTGAATCAACCTCTTTCGAGGAGAAGTTTGTTGTTGTGATTCTTCATACTATTTTGCTGATGCAGGCCTTCCAATTGGAATATTTCAATGAAACTCATATTTCTATCTCTTTTGATGAATTATCATTGCCACCAGCGAAAAAAGTTAAACCAACCTTTCAAGGCGTAGTTTACTGTTGTAATTTTTTACGATATTCTGCTGACCACGGCTTTTCCATCAGATTGTTTCAACCCTTCATAGATTCATCTTTCTTGATATGTTATCATTGTACCAATGAGAAAAGTTGAATTATCCTAGATCCAAAATCTTTGGAAACCTTTCTTAGACGAAAGAAGTCCGAACATATAAATCTCACCAAGAAACATTGTCAACCTCATTCAAACATACTTCAAACAAAACTCGCAATTGAATACAAGTATGTACGATAGGAAATTCCAACCATGATAGCGACTCATTATTAGGAAAACAATTGTCTATTTTGAGTAAAACTTATTTTATTCATTTTAGTACACTAGCACCTCACATTTTATTATATTCTGAATAGTTGATATCTCCTTAACTGAAGAACGTGATTTAAATAGAGACTTTTTTATCAGATATATATTTAAATTCTTTATATCTGTTGCACGAATCTTCGTTTACATGGACTTCCGTTGTCAATATTTTCAAATTTTCTGAGAGCAAGAAGTTCTCATGTATTTTAAAGATTTTAAGATTTCAAAAACAGATTTAAACAGATTTTCTTTTTTTCATTCATGAGAAAATATTTGGATATAACTCAATTTTCGAACATATTGAGAGGAATCAAACAATAGATGTTGAGTGAAGCTTACCACAAAAAAACCCCACCCAAATCGGTTAAGCCGTTCTTCAGATTAGCACGCACAAACGCATAGACGAATAGACAAATATATAAAGTCTATAAAATTCATGTACACACAGCTTGATTCATAATTTGTGAAGAAATTGATATAATTAATTTCTACTTGGAATTATAAATGAGGAATTCATCCAAACTTCTCTGAAATCTGTAAATTCTATTTTTCAAAAAAAAAATTGCAAAGAATTCGAAAAGCAATGAAAAAATTGCAATCACTGTTTTACAATTTTTGTAAAATATATTTCACTTACGAATCCCCAAATTTTCATGATGCCGTTTATTATACGATGACAGTTAAATGAAACTTCTGCAACTGAAGAAAACATGAAACATCGGTTTCATTCAATTACCTGATGAAATACTATTGCCCGTCCTGTTATTATGTGTACTGGGGCAAATTATGTCTGTAATAGACATATAACTTACCCTTAGGGAAAACATAACAAGCCGTGCTCAGATCTGTGATACGCCTATTGGACAATGACATAAATAAAAGATAATATATTGGTCCCAGCGTCTGCATATCAAACTGTAAAAAAACATCTGATAATGCATACTATTTTCAACTGATTCCACTATTGCTATCTCGTAAGTGGTGAGACTCGATTAAATCAGACAAAAGTTGCCTATTTGAGAGGAAAGGACAATATGTTTTCCGATCGCGACCATCAATGGCCATTTTCGAGAAATTCAGAAAAAACTAAAATTGCCAGAGAAGATAAGGTTTATTGACTCCACTCCTTCATTTCAAATGATACGGAATTAGGACAAAGGAACTTGTTGGGCTGTTCAGGAGAGTACATTAGCAATCTTGTGTGTGGCAGCCTAAGGTATATGTAGTGAATGTTAGTGAGCTCCACAGAATTGAAATAAAAATTGAATTGTATGAACTTGATGAATGAACGATTGAACAAATGAAAAATAATAATATTATAGACTATTTATTCGACCATTTCATCGAAGAAATAATCACAACACCACAGTAAACGGGCTTTTTGTTGTGACCCTTATCAGTGAACCAAATTTATAAAGGAAGCCATACACTGAAGAATGTTCGTAACAAATGAAATTATTCTTGGAGAGATAAAAAAACAAAGAAGAATTGAAGTAGCTAATTGAAGTTGTAAAAGTAAGTTTAAATCCCAAACTAGAAGATCTGAATAGGAAAATGAACAAGGTTGAAGCGAAAAATAAACAAATAATTAATAAAATAGAAACTGGATATGAAGTGTATAGAAAATAAAATTATTATTTTTGGGTTGGAAACCAAAAATGAAGAAATAACAACAAACTACATAAAGAATCAAATAAAGAACCTAGTAGATGTTGATATCACTGAGAGTGACCTTAACAATATCTAACCTCTCAGTAGAACTTCTGACCCACCAATGAAAATTGAATTTATGTCATTCCCTGAGAAAGCAGCTATACTGAGAAATGCAAAAAATCTGCGAGGGACCAGAATCTCCATAGAAAGAGATCTAACAGACGAACAACGGCATCAAAACAGTATCTCAAGAAAACACCTGAACCTAGCTAAAGGGAGCAAAGAAGAGAACTGCTACATTAAGGGAAATCAATCATAAGTAAATGGTAAAAGCTATTCGAGTGAAAAATTGGAACACCAGAAAGAAGTTGAAACTGAAATACAGAAGAATCCTCATCGTGCTCCAGGCACTCCAACACAACAATCCAGTGGTAAATCATTCAAGGAGGTAGGGGACAAAAATAAAATTAAAACACGCAACAATAGCAACAAAGAACAATTAGTGTTTTGGAACCCTAATTTTTACTTGTACTTATTTCTTTATTTTCAGTTCTCTATAATTCCGTGTACTCTACATACTAACACTACTATTTTGTACATATCATCTATTTTTTTTTAATTTCAAATCTTCTAACACTGGACAATGCCAATCCAAACCTGTAACTTTCACCAAGAAACATTGTCAGCTGAATTCATGTAATAAGTGTCTGTTGAAAAAATAGTTCATGATGTCATCAAATGAAAATTGGTTCATATCAATATGAAGAAGCACAAAAAGTTCCTCTGTTATATTTTCATATTATCCGAAATGAAGGCGGTTGGACTATCTAAGAGTTTTATCCCCCCCAAACATTTGTCTACTTGAACCGATCTTGTCAGTCTTACCGTTACCGAGAAAGCAATAGTGGAATCACCTAAAAAACGTTGTGTATAGTTTTTTGTGTTCAATTCCGTAGTCAATTTCATACTATAGCAATTTGAAACGGTTGTATTTGAAAAATTAAATGAAGAGAGAGAAGACAAAAAAAATCCAGCAGTAGTCGCTTTGTTCTGTTGTATTGTTAGCACAAAACTAAAACGGGAGCTCTGCAACGTTCGTGACTCGGGAAATACAAGATGAGTGAACAGAAGAAATTACAAAGGTTCACATTAATGAAATTTGTAAGTTTGTGCATAAACAGCAGTTCTGTAGAATGAACAACGCTCTAGTGCTTGCGTCTGATTAAATTCAGGTATGCAAAATGATCCAGACACATTTGTCAGGACACGATACTGTACGAAAGACCACGATCGATGACGAGAAAATGCGAACGCGCGAACAGAACACGGGTCTACACGTCACTGAGGTGAACACACGGTGTTTTCCTTCTGAACATGCTAACTTACACTACAGGTAGCGTGACTGGCACGCGGTAGCAGCGCCATATTGATTTTAATTTTGTAAAACAACAAGAGATTATTATGTCGCAGAGGGAGTCCAGCCTTTCTCTTATATATTACACTGTGCTACAAATTACTGCTGAAGGGTGGTATCCATATTTTACTCGCGGCTTTGTTACTTAGTAATTATGCATTAATGGGCAATTCAGGTGGCCTGGGATCTGCAGATATGTCCCAAATTAATACTTTGATAAATAATTTTTGTTGGAGAAAAAAATATTTTCCCATATAGGAATCATAACAAAAATACTTTGTCTGAATGAGGTTGACAATGTTTCTTGGTGAATGTTACAGGTTTGGACTTCCATTGTCTAAAAAGATTTCAACATATCTGAAACCCACAGAAAATTACCGTTGAAATTACGAAAAATGACCAAGTTGATTGAAGAAGAAGTAAAACCAATAATAAAAAATAAACCCATAGTATGAAATTCAAAAATACAAAAACACTCATTTATGAAGAAGACGAATTATTGTAAAAAAATGAATCAATGAATGGGTGAAATGTCAATTAATTGCACACCAAAAAAAAATGAAAAATTTTAATGATTTAGATTAGATAAATTATGAAAAAATGCAAAATATGAAAAATGAAGGAAATCAAAGAACTGATTTGAAACCAAGCTACTTCACGACGTTTCAATTGCTAGTATTCACAATCTTCTGGCTTATTCCTCCCCCCTCTCTTCTCTTGGTTTCTCTATCTGATCAGAAGTTTACATAAATTGCGTATATCCACACTAGCCTTGCTGCGTCGTTATTCAAAATGCACCCAGCTTAAACTTTCTCTTGAACCAGTCTTCCTCTCTGTGGGCGATTTGATCTTCGGATCACTTGATACAATGTTGATGAGTCCAACATATCAATGTTTTTATTTTTGGAGAATGTTTTGGGACCATTGACCTTACCAACCACACATTATTTCCTCAAAGACATCTACATTATCATAATTGCTGAAATGTGATGCCTGTATAATAACGGATCATTGTTCATTTGGATGGAGAAACTAGCGTGGCCTCTTGAATTTGGCGTATCTACATAAAGAAATGGTCGTGGATGGAGTCTGTGAAATCATCAGGAATTCGAATCCCTTCTCTGCATAGTCCGCGACCATCAGAGGGCAGTAATTGAAATTATTTACAAAACTGTCGCCAGATGATATGTAAAAAATACTACAATTCTTATAAATTCAACTTCTGAATAGAGACATATTCATATTCGCTACTCAAAGATGGGGGATGATGATTTTCAATATGCTCAGGAAAACTCAGTTCTAATAAGCTTTATGATCAAACACTACTAATCACTGAAAAAGTTGATTCCACGGAGGTAAATGGCATGATGTTCATTTTAATCCAAAGGCGAAAACTGAATCAACAATGTCGAAATTTTGGTAACAGTCCAGAACATTCCAGAGTATTTTAAAGCTTTGCAAAACATTCCAGAACACACCGAAATATTCTGAATTGTTCAAACATGTTCTGAAACGTTCAGAAACATCCTCAATCGTCCCAGGTCATTTATTCCGTAACCGTCTCGAATACTTTGGAATTTTCTGTCACATTGTAGACCGTTCCAAGCCCTTTTTGTATGAGTGAGGCTACTCATTGGTAGGGATGTATGAAGATTCGTCGACCTTGTATGATTTGAGGATTATCCTTTCACTCCAACTTCCAAACAATCTCATGTCAACCCTCGTAGCGAAGCCGGGCAATCCAAATAGTAACTGATAACACTAATCTTGGATAAAATTCAATCGAACTAAAGTATGTTCACAACTGTTAATTTCGATTTTGAAATAGGTGAGTACGTAAAAAAAATACGACCTCATCGCATCGATTCGTCAGACAACTTGAATTTATTTTCTAGTGGGATAGGTTTTATTTTGCGAATTCTTCTGAGATATCAATTATAATTATGAAGGCAATCATGATGTGCTAGAAATGATTGAGGTATCTTAACTCATTTATTCGATGAATATTGATATTAAATCCGTCTGAATAGCCCTTTAGTTACCACATCATATGTGATCACTACTTCAAACAGGCAGCGTCTTTTATGAAACCTCTTAGGGTAGAACCACCATCCCGATTTCTCACGAACAACATCCTGATTTTTTCAATCAATTCACACAAAACATTTTCAAGACTCGGACAAAACCTTCCTCTTGAACCATTCCGACCATTGGTGGAAAGCGTATGAAAACCCGTTTGGTAATTTTTGAGTGTATCGCGTTCAGACAGATACGGCGGGCAACTTTTTCATTTAAAATACGTATTGAAGGTTTTCCTGTAATATCAGGTCATGTGACAGAAATTTAATTGGTAACAGCCTATCCGATATTTCACGCCGAACATTTTCGAACACAGTATCGTCAATATCTCTACAAATATTTTTATTCTTTGCCGTATATCCAATATTGAAACAGGTTCAGTTTTGTACAACTTTTGCTTCAAATAACCCCATAAAAAAGTCCAAAGGTGTCAAATCTGGCGAGCGGGCTAGCCATTCTGTAGGACCTCGACGGCCAATCCAACGACCGGGAAAAGTAGTTTCTTTCTTACTTGTCTGGAGTAATGTGGTGGTGCTCCATCTTGTTAAAATACAATATCCATATCGAATTTATTAGGATTCTCTTCAACGATTTCAGTGATGAGAGGGTCAACAGTAGTTTCCAGCATATTCAAATACAGTTCCCCTGTTAAATTCCTGCCCAAACGTTAATTTTTTCTGTATATTGGCTATGTGTTTCCCGGAAAACGTGACGATTGGTGTCACTCCAATAACGGCAATTTTGTCTGT
>WOGR01011391.1:0-10572 GCA_015342045.1 Leptinotarsa lineolata | reverse complement strand
TTAATAAAAAGAACCTTCGATGGAGAAATTTGAAATCTATAACAACTGATGGAGGCAAAAATATGTATGGTAAAAATAAAGGAGTGGTTGCACTTGTGTCAAAGGTTGTAGAAAATGATGGTGGTTCAAAACCATTAGTCTTACATGGTATCATTCATCAACAGTCCTTGTGCGGAAAATGTTTGGATATGTCTGAAGTTCTAAAACCAGTCATATCAGTTTTTAACTTCCAAACTACGGCCGCGGGCCGTAGTTTGGAGACCCCTGCACTAGACCACAGCCTTCTAGCCCGGATTTTGTTCTCTTCAATTGTAACTTCGGTCGTGAAAGCCCCTATGTTCTTGATTGGAATCATCACCTCACGAAAGTGGGTGATATAACTTCGATATCACCAATAAATGATATGAATAAATGATTGTGTGTATTTGGATTTGTGACACAGATCTCTCTTCTGTGTATGTGACGGAATTGGTCGATGCTTGATGAAAATCCATTACGTCTCCAAGTAACACTTGTGTTCAGTTTTTACAACCTTTCTCATTATCATGATAGTTCGATATTCATTTATGGGAAACTGGATGAACCTTCGAGATTATTCTGATTGGAATTATTATTTTCTCAGTGTTTGTAACTTCTTGTCTCTGGAATTTATTGAGGGCTAATACGGATCACATATACAAACATACACTATCTGGAAATAAATCATCTTTGCCGAAGCAATATTATTGCTGAGTTCACCCAGACACAGATTAAGTACGACCATGTCTTATATCAGACGCTATCGTTTCTTGAAGATGGGTAGACCTGGTCCATAGCTTGTTTTCATAGTTTTTTGGAAAGAATGGAGTCCATATTATAAACCTTGTAACCGTTGTTGACAGCGATTTGTTTGATGAAACTCAGCTCTCTCTATAAATTACTTTCCGCAAGTGAATGCATTTTCTTCATGCTGATAGGGACGTGTGGAGGAATTATGTATGACAATGTTTGTATAAGATGTTTTCTGGAAAATTGTAAAATCATGTTTATTATTAATTTTCGTAATAGTCAAGTCAAGATAATTTATTGAATTAATATTTACCGTCTTTTTAGTGGTGAATGTAATTGACGTATTCGACAAACTTATCTAATTGCGTAGCTGTACCAGTAAAATAGACTAAGATATCATTTACGTATCTGTACCGATACAAGAAACTGTTAATTAACTGATTATTATAGATTTCCTTTTCTAGATTATCCATGAAAATTTAATTTCAGACGACGAAGGACTTAACGGGTTTCCCAATATTAGTCCTTCGCTGCATGAATAAAACTTTTCATCAAATTGAATTTTGAGATAGACAAATATGTAGCAAATAAATCTGAAATTTCCTGTTTCATCAGAGGATTTACATAGTTTTTGTCTAAGAGACGGAATACTGGGCAATAAATTTTGGAATCAAATGATATTATGTTAGCGTTATCAGGAAGAGTTACGTTTTCAATATTATTCACTAATTGATATATAGATATCATTTATACTAAATTTCGACACCACAGGTCTAATCGAAAAATTAGTTTTATGTAATTTGATGAGAACACAATTTGTGTGGTTGTGGATTCATGATCACTGACCTTCATTCATTACTTTCATTCATAGCCAGCTGTATTGTCTTAAGGGTTTCCTTCACCTTTCTGGTACACCAATGAACAAACTCAGAATTCATAAATGGTTCAAGTCTTATCTATCGAATAAAAGGCAAAGGGTTAAATCTACAACAGTATCTGATACTTCTGAGATATCTAATGGAGTACCACAAGGCTCAGTACTCGGCCCTACCCTAATTCTGCTCTATATCAACGACTTGACTACCATCGATATAGAAGGTAAATTTACTTTATTTGCCGACAACACTACAATATTATGGAACAAAACTATCACAAATGATCTCCACAAGGCCATCTGCTCAGATATCGCCAAAATCTCAGATTGGTGGAATGCAAATTTATTAGCTTTTAATGTCCAAGAGACCAACATTTTATCCTTTAATTGTACTCTTGATAACATTCCTTTAGCTGCGAATTCGAATGTAATTGTGAACACGTCATACAACAAATTTCTTGGGTTATTAATTGATAATAAGTTGAAGTTTGAGGACCACATACTATCACTTAATAAAAAACTTTCATCGGGATGTTATGCAGTAAAATTGTTTTCTAACGAATTGGGACTAACTGCAGCTAAGGCGGTCTATTTGGCTTTGGTAGAATCACATATATGGGATATATGGGATCCCTTTCTGGGGTGTATGTACTCAAACTCGACTTGAGTCGACTTTTGTTCTACAGAAAAGGGCACTAAGATTTCTCTGTAGAGGCAGGCGTCGAAACTCTTGTAGGCCTTTGTTTATCACAAACAAAATTTTGTCGCTATAAGCTCTTTTTATTTTAGAAACAGTTTGTTTACTTCATAAACATAGAACAGAACTTCCCTCAATTGTCTCTCGTTATGCCACACGTCAGACCTTAAATCTAAGTCTTCCCATACCTAATTCTACTTTAATTAAAAATTCAGTATTGTATAATGATCTCAAGATGTATAATCATCTTCCTAACTACCTGAAATGCGCAGTAAACTTTCGAAAGCCATTAAAAATTTTTCTTATCGAGAGGCCCTATTATAGTTTGCAAGAATTTTATGACGATACCTTTTAATCATCATTTTTATGTATTTTTATATATGCGTGTACGCATGTTATTTCATTTATTTTGTATATAACATATTTTTTATATAATATATTTAAATTTTGTATTTTGTATGGTATGACTCTATAAATTTTTATTAATCTACCAACAGTTACTTTGTGATTTTGTGTACTCGACTATGTTTTTTTCTCTTCTTCTAAGAAAACAATATTCACCATAGCTTTGTCAATAAGATTTTTCTTCAGACAATAAAGCATATTTATTATTAATATTATTAAAATTTCATTGTGTTAGGGTCCACCTGTCGAATTTGTTGGGTTGTCTGAATTATATTTTGAAGAAATCTAAACAATTTACAAAAGAACTAACGACAGGACTGTAATTTAAAATTGTTGTTACTGATGATGGTAGTTATTTCAAATGAAACGATATAGAAATATCAAATGTGATATACCCTTGGACTGTGAATTTATTGCATTATCAGTATCTATAATAAAAAAGACAGGTCTGTATTTCAAAAAAAAGTTGATGGTGGTCAAGTTGACAGGACACGTTTTATCGAATATTTATCATTACATCGTCATAGTACAGTTCGTTCACAATAACATTTTTCTTTTCCATTTTTTGATATTCTACGAAATAACAATTCCATTCAAAACAGAAAAATAGCATTTTTGGTTTTCCCCGTATAACTCGAGAAGGGCGAGAGTCCCCATAAATTTTCTTCGACCATTGTATTGTTCATTGTTCCCGATGACAGTTATTTTTTTTCACATTTAATCGTCCTCGTATCTGTTACGGTTTAGATTTTTTAGAATATAGCAATGTTACCACATGATAAAAGAAGCGGTCTGTATAATAACGACCTCAAATATTTGTATATAAGTCTAAAGCTGTATAAAAATCTGGATAATGAAATCAGTAGATTGAAATAGCAAAATAATATAGATAATTGAAATAACCCACCAGATAAGCGAAAATTAATTTCCGCAAGCAAAATCCGGTATTCGTAAGACAAATTTTGCTCGGAGACTGGAAATTATTCACCGAACTGAACTAACGTGGTTCATGATGCGGTTGTGGGAACGAACACTGAAATATAATTAATCATCAATTACCATCTAAAAACAAACGAAAGTTCCTAGCGCGTCACGCCGCCAGTCTGCATCTGGTGGAAGTAACAGCAATTACAATTTTCCTCAAATGTGAAGATAAATAAACTATAATGTCAAGATGAATAGCTATTTTATCTGTTCTGAGAAGCCGAAACGGTTCATAAACTTCCTCACTATTACTTTTACGCTGCTCCACACACATCTGTTGCGGGACTTTTTCTGTAATATTACCACCTGTCATTTATAAACTATCTATGTATCTGCTTCCGATGAGTTCACTCTACTTGTAATAACACCAAAGGTTATCCCCTAGCTCACTTGTTCATTCAATACGTCCTGTATTACAGGCACCGAAAACAAGTTTTATTTTTTTACCAGAAAAATGAGCTGTCAGATTTAAATTCGTGAAGAAGTACTACTTTACTGCATAGTACTTTTATTTGAAACTGTCTGAAATAACAATATCAGCAACATTATTTTGCGTTACAGTTTTACTTATATAATTTTCCTTCTTTCCAGGCTTGGCGACCTGCAAGAGTTTCGTTGGAAGTAAACCCTGACTGGTCACCCAAAGAGGAGCCACAAGCACTCTCAGATATCAAAATCAAAAGGAGGCGTCTTCGCAAACGAAAAAGGAAACCACCACTAATAGAGGATGGCGATCCTTACCAAGAGTTACCACCCAAAAGAAAAGTACGCCCACATGTATTGAAGGATATGGGAGAATTATGGAAGGAAATGGAGGAAGATGCTATCAGCAAGCCGAACGTGAGAAGGAGAGTAACGCCGGTGTACCAGGCTTCGAAGGAGAGCGAAGAAAAAACTTATCATCGGGATGTTGGTGCAGAAAATAGAAATCAAGCAAACGAAGTACTGAAAAATCCGACTGAACCAAAAAATATTACATCAGTAAAAGCTCCGCTAAACACAATATCCGATCTGAGAAAATTGCTGAAGAAGACGGGCGGAAACATCAGCCTCAGTGAGCTACTACAGCAGAAAAATCTATCGCTGGCCGAACTTCTGAGCGGAAGCGAAAAAGCGATATCCGTGTTAACGGAGCCACCACCACAAGCCACTGAGTCTGTCCCAATGCCAACAGAGCCAGAGCAGATCTATAAGAGACTACCGCCCTCTATAGCGCTGAAGAAAACTACAGATCGAAATTACAAAGTCGAAACAGACTCAGTGGAGTCGCTTAGTGCCAAAGAATTAATGGTGGCACAGAGAAAACGCCTTGCCATACTTGGTGCCAAAGAAAGT
Source organism: Leptinotarsa lineolata (assembly GCA_015342045.1). Lineage (NCBI taxonomy): Eukaryota > Metazoa > Arthropoda > Insecta > Coleoptera > Chrysomelidae > Leptinotarsa > Leptinotarsa lineolata. The sequence goes on along the minus strand of WOGR01011391.1, from coordinate 5,509 downwards.
AATTTGTATTCTACTGTGGCCAAATTTGATGTGGACACAGAACCTACGACTGAGAGAAGAATCTTTGTTCCAGCTCATCCCAAATACTACACCTCCATGAACTTCAAACCTGACTTTCTTTCAGACATTATACCTGTCGAGAAATCTGCTAGCACAACCTCAACCACTACGAGTACAGTCTCGCCTAGTACAGCAGAAACTATCGAAGCTGAGATAGCAGCTACGAAGAAGAAGGGCGCATTGCCTACCACGAACGCCAAACTGAAACAAACGACGAAGAAATTGAAAGATAGTTACTCCTTTCCTTTCGAATTTCCGAAGCCCCCAAAAATAAGCCTAAATGAAATAATTGGTTTGAACTACGAAGGTGACAACAGTGAAGAAGGTGGAGAGCCTTTGAGGATGCCAATAGACATAAAAACTAGCGTCGACACCAACACGGAACAAGTTAGTGTAACAAGTGAAATACCTGGGGAAAACGTGACCATTGTAACCGCTAGAGAGGAAATTATGGAAATACTGAAAGACCCCACCGCTAGAGACTCTCTGTCGCGTATCTTGGAGAGCAGAAATATGACACTACAAGAGTTGGTAGAGCAAAGAGAGCGCGGTTCTAGCCAGCTTCACTTAGCGGATATTTTCCACAACAGTACCAGGGAGCCGGAACCCAAAGAAGAGCCCCTGATCGGACGAATAATTCCAGAGTTTTTCGACGGGTTCAAATCGATCGAAAGGAAGCAGAAGAGTCTGGATGTGAGGAGAGAGGAGATTGAAGCAAACCATATTTCTACTACGATTGGGAAGACTGTAGAAGCAGTAACTGGGAAGACTGTAGAAGCAGTAACTGGGAAGACTGTAGAAGCAGTAACTGGGAAGACTGTAGAAGCAGTAACTGGGAAGACTGTTGAAGTAGTAACTTGGAAGACTGTAGAAGCAGTAACTAGGAAAGTGGAAAAAATGACTGTCAAATCGACAGAACTGTATCCTGAGGAGGAACAGGAAAGTTCTGGGAATTCGATCACTTTCCCTTGGAAGCAGCTGTATCCAGATGTGTTTTCAAAATTTCTGGAAAGCGAGAGAGATTTCATAGATCCGGGAGAAAACATAGATGAAAACAACAAGTATTTGGAAGATAGCGACAGCGGATATATTTCTACTACAAATGAAATATACGACGCGGATGATAACATCTTCATGAATATACCTTCAGGTGTAAAATCCGCGCTTTTCGTCAGTTTAGCCATAATAGGGCTATCTCTGATCGTCTTTATAGCCATCTTGGTGGTCCTCAGATGTTTACAAAGAAAAAAACGTGCAGCAAACTACTGCAGTAGCTTATCTTCAAGAATGAGGTCGCCGATGATTCTCCAAGGTCGTAGTGCGACAGCTCTCAAGTCTTTCATGGATGAAACGTTAGGCAGGAAGAATACTTATGTCAGATCTAGCATGAATAGTGTGTCAGATAACATTTGGGTGGTCGGCAAAGAAAGAAAGGACTCGTTTTGATGGTGAAATGGCGTTATGTGACTGTTAATTATTTATTGTTGTTATTTATGTGATCGGAAGTGCAATATTTTTAGGTTTAAGATACTCAAGTTTCCACTCATAGTTCAAATGTGGATATTGTATAAAAAATGGTAAAAGACTAGTTTTCCGATTGGCAAATTATGAAAGTTAGATTTTGGAATTGACTATCATGTAGGAAGTGTAAGGTTTGTCTATTTCATGGTATTGCATTCCTCGCCTTCTCTGTCATTCAAATACCAAGTAACTCAACATTATATAAAGAATTTTCTGGTATTGTGAAATTTTGTACTACTTATTTATTTATTTTATGAATAAAATTAGTAAAATCCATGAGTATTGCCACAATAAGTTATTTTTGTCACGAAGACTTGAAAAGAATTGGATATGTATATGAATATAACAAGTTTGAACTTCCATTGTATAGGACGATGTTAACAGGTTTGAAATCTATGAAAAAACAAATGAATAAAATTTGAGTTGAATATTAAAATTATTGAAAATACTAAAAAGTATTCGGTTGAGTTAGTTACAAAACAAGAATAATAAAAGAAGATGAAGACGCCATCTGGTGGTTGGAAAAAAACGCTTGTTTCGGAAAACAGGAGTAATTTTTAAAGAATGAGCAGAAATGAATAGCAAAAATTGTTGAATTTGTAAACAAAGCAAATTATTGTGACCTGAAATAAAAATAGGTTAAACAATTAGTGGAATGTTGATTATAAATCAATATTGCAAAAGTGAGAAAACAGTAAAATAATTGATGAAAAAAATTCAAATGAATTTCGAATCTAGCTATTTTTCACCGTCCTCTATGGGATCCTCAAAAAACTCAAAACGAGTGTCCCATAGGTAGATTCGTTGCAAAGTCATACTTTGAGGTTGACCTTCGAATGAGAATAGGTTTCTGATTTTTTTTTCTACAAGAGGCTAGTTGTTGAATTCAAAAACGATTTTTTCCATTTTGATGAATGTTACATGTGACACCCATAACATTCTGAAATTGGTGATTAGTTCTTCCGGTGCCAAATGCCAGAAATCAGGATTTGTTCAGATGAATTTAGTTGACAAGTGACACCTACAAAATAGCGAAAATTGAAAAAATCTTTAGCTTCACTTGAATCAGTACTTCAAAACAAATTAGATGTTATTTTCCCCAAAAAATCATTTGACCTATTGACACTTCCTTATGCAAAAAAACAATTTTTAGTTATGCTGTCAGTTGTCAACTATGTGAAATTTTGCAACACGGTTTATTTATTAAATGACATCATGGCATTATTGAACGATTATTGTTGAATTTCAAAACTAATCTAAAGAGGTAAACAGAGAATATCAAAACTCAAAACCCCGTTAAACCCTTCTCCATTTGAGTTTGCGGTTGATGTATAATCAGTTGGTAGCTCACTAGTCCAAAAGCTACCGTGTAGAGAATCGCGTGAAAATTGTATAATTATTACCATGAATATTCATAAAATAAACACATCGCCAAAACTCTTGGATCCCCGTATGTTTGTCTAAATGAGACACTATTATCATAAGTCAAGAAGTGTACTACAAAGTACATTTAATTTGGTTATGTAACCAACGCAAATTGGCTGAATTTAATTTTAACTGAACAAGAAAAAAATGCAAACGAAAAATAGTGCATAATTTAATGATTACCAGAATCTGAAATGTAGAAGAAAACCATTTTAGAGCGAAATCAAAAATGCATTAATATCCGGTGTGTCCTCCCCTGTTCTGTAGTAAGGTGTTAACTCGCCTGTGCGTGGATACAATAACGGCGTTCATTGGGATGTTGTTCCAGTCTTCTTGGGCCGCGATTGTGAGTTACGGGAGGGTGCTAGGAGGATTAATTCTATTTGAGATCGCTCGTTTAACGAAATCCCACATGTGCTCAATGGGATTCATGTCTGGTGAATTTGCTGGCAACGGTAATCTTTGAATATTCTCAATCTGTAGTGCATTTTGTACTCTTCTCGTATGATGGGGCCTAGCATTGTCATATATGAAAATGAAATTGGCTCCAATTTCATTCCGGAGAGGATGAATAATGGGTTCAATGTTTCGAACATATCTAGCCCCCGTCACGGTATCTGAAATAGGAATAAGCTGCGTACGACGACCATGCATTATGCCTCTCCAAAATATTTACTGATCCTTCTTGGTATGGAATGACTTCTCTAGCAAAAGATAGTCTTAATTGTCGTCCTAGCCCTCTCCGAACTCTGTGTCGCTGTCCCCTAAACTAAATCTGGTTACGTCCGAAAGAAGGACATTTCGCCACTGAGCTACAAGCCAGTCTCTGTGTTCCTGTGCCCACTGTAGACGAGCGGCTATGTGTCTGGTCGTATTGTGGTACTGGGAATTAATCCACCAAACATTCTTCTCAAATGAGAACTGTTATGGTTCGATTCCGATATACATATCTTGCGAGATACCGATCTTCTCTTACATTAGTTACCCTAGGACGCTCAGTTCCACGTCTCCAGTCAACGCTGTTAGTTTCCTAGTACAAATGCACTATTCGGATAAAAGAAGCGCGGGGAACCTTAGTCTATCTGCGATTTGATGATTCGGTAGACCCTCATCATGCAAAGCCAATATTCTTGCTCTATGGAATACTGAAATTCTATTTCTAGGCATAATTGCAAAGAATAACTCAAAAATCGGACTAAATCGATATGAACCAGTTTTAATCATTGGTATCTAAAATTAGAGGAAATTGTTTTTGTAAACATTTTTGCATGCCTATAGCATAGGTTGAAGAAATAAAGATGAAATGTACAAAAGAACAAGCCATGATAAATATTTTGTATTACAATTTACGAGGGAGGTCCAAGAATTTTGGCGATGTGTGTATCTTCTTATGAACAGAAACTTCATTAAGCATAAGCTGTGACGATAACTGGACCAACCGGTATTTAAAGACCATTACATGAAGAGAAGAAGATAATGAAGGAGAAAAAGAAGAAGTATCTCTATTTGTGGACAGTGAATATGCACATTATCAACTTTTTCTCAATCACAGTTCTAAAAATTGACATTAGGCAACCTTCAAGGTCACGACTCAGGAATAAAAACGAAGACAGAGACATAAAAAGTTTTATGAATTATTATTTAGAAACACCAAGACAGAAACAAAGAGTATGTCTAAATTGGAGGTAAAAGTGAAAGTTGGAACTTGCCGATTTTGTGAAAAAGCGAATTTAAAAAATTTCAATCTCTCCTATGAAAAGAACCAATATATCAACCGTTTTCTTGTAATATCCCGCTTGCAACTGTTGCAGATCTGTTCAAGAGAGAATTTCCAATCAGGATAACAACATAGGTTTTGTGTTCCTGTATTGAAATACCGATACATAATCATGGATTATAATTATCTAGAAATCGTGCCTGGAAATTCAATTTATAACAGCAAGAAAACGTGAATTCAATTCGTTTGTTTCCAGGAGGATCATAATCAGTTCAGTATTCTCTTCTCTGTTCCTCCAGACATAAACTGTTGTGGGCGTCTTTATTTATACAAAGATAAAATACAACGCGCGTTGTTCGATGCTAATTTGAAGAGTTGGCAATGACAACTTGATATATAGTAGTAGATGCTCTTGGACGAAAAATTCTCAACTATAATTGGGGCAACGGAAAAAAAAGTTTTGTCCGTTTTTATGAGTCTATTTTGAACTGTGATATCCCAGTAAATACTTATTGATAAATTAATGAAAAATTAGATATAAAACTTTCTATGTTTTTATACCACGTGTATTTGCAACTATCGTTACTGCAGTTTCGTCCTATTAGGACATTAGGGATTTCAAATCATTTTATAAAATTTTAGACAATGGAAGTCCGAACTGATGAAATTCACCACGAAACATTGTCATTCACCTTCAAACAAACAGAAAGAAGCTGTTCTGTTGTTCTGATTTCCTACCATCATGTAGTACCTATCATCCTAGAAAAATCGCGAAAATCCGTGAGT
>WOGR01011390.1:0-10573 GCA_015342045.1 Leptinotarsa lineolata | reverse complement strand
CGACAAGCCGAAATGATTTTAAGATTCGAGAGTAGAGAGGGCATCATTCCACCAAGGACTCCAATAATCAGAACAACCATCCTGACAGCGTGGTCTCGATAAAGTCTGCGGAGTTCGAAGAGAAAATCTCGATATTTCATCCGTATTTCCTCCCCTTTTCGGACGCTAGGAGCTGACAACTCCACGACAAATATCGTCTTGCCCTGGTGGTCTAGTACTCGGGCGTATTAGCATGTATGAGCTTGAAGGTGGGGAATGAAGTTCCAATAAATGCGGCACTTCTCGTTCCCTACAAATGATTCAATATCCCCTGGAGTGTAGGGCAACATCGGTGTCTAATCAATACCGTAAGAGTATTGATGAGTCGGTAATTGAGTACTCTTAGGGCCGCGTTATATTGATGAATATAGGCTGAGACCGCATATGTTGGACATGCTGACAGCAAGTGCATTAGGATCTCAGACGCCTCGCCGCAGGCCCTGCAGCTTGGGTCAGGCACCTCTATACCCATCATACGACTGCGGTAGACTGAGGTGTTGAAGAAACCATCCTGACATGCCATGATAAACCCCTCAGTTTCCGACTTCAGCCCAGTCGACCTGAGGAAAGCGAAAATCAGGCGCTTTGATAAGCCAAGGTCTTCGATGTTATTGAAGAAGACTCCATGCACTGGCTTATTCTTGTGTTTCTGCAGAAGTGAGGTGATATCTTTGACTCTGATGTGAGCTTTTTGCTGAACGGATTCCAACTCTGTGACAGAGTTGCGATCACCTCGTTCAATGTCGAAAACTAGACCGAGTTCATCAGCTGCTCGGGTAGCTGCCCTTAAGAGAAATGCTCCAATTTCTGCTCTCTCATGATGGCGGACCATGCAGAGAAGGGGATCCGAACTCCTGACGACTTCACAGGCTACATCCAGTACCATTCTCTCATGTAGACACTACAAACTCAAAAGTTTAAGGCCTCCCTATTGTCGGGGAAAGAATAACCGTGGAACAATCGATTTGGGATGCAAACTTGGGATGCAAAGTTGATACAGCTCCTCCCGATTCCACTTCACGACTCCAAACCAGTGGAGTAATGTTGGAACGGTAAGCATATTCTTTGCAGCAACTTTGTTCTTTCCTGATAGTTCCGATGATCAGATCTTTCGGAGTTTGTGCTGATACTCACCGTGGAGAGAGTTTTTAATTCTTGTGAGTGGCGTTGTTCTACCTCGAGGTGAGTATACGTCTCTCCGGCATCCAGATGATGTAGGATGCTTCCATCTACGATCTGCACGTCATCTCCGTAGTCCCCGCATCGTCCTCTTTTGAGATGGACCATTGCACATTTGTCTATCCCGAACTTCCTATCAGTAGCATGGGTGTACTCTTCCACTACCCACAAGGACTGATGGAGATCCTTCTCTCCAGAGGCATAAAGTTCAAGATCATCCATATAAAACAAATGGATGACCTTGTGCCTCCGGTTTCTGGAGATGCCACAGTTATACCATCGAGTATTTCTGAGCGCAACGGATAATGGCAATAGTGAGATGCAGAAGAAAAGGGGACTGAGAGAAACACCCTGAAATACACCTCTTCTGAAAATAACCAACTCTGTTTGGACTCTGGCTTGACCAGATGTTATGGTGAAGCGAGTCCACCAGAGTGGTATCAGTTGTTCAAGGCATCTCACTATTTTATCGGGTACCGCAAGGCATCTGAGTAAATGCAAGATCAGTTCATGTGATGTTGAATCAAATGCCTTGCGGTAATAGATTCAGGCCATAGAGAGGTTACGTTTATACTGTATCGAGCCCTGCGTTACACATCTCTAGATGAGCAGGTTCTTTTAAAATCCATCGATTCCTCACTTCGACCCTCTCTGCTCTTCTATCCGTTCTAACACTTGGTCAACTGCAGTGAGTAATCGTGTATATAAGATGCTTGTAAACAACTTATAACACGAATTTTGGCATGTTATCGGTCTGTAATTCTTAAGAATCGACAAATCTCCGTTTTTGGGAATGAGAACGTTCCGCTCCTTGAAAAAGCAATCCGGAATCGGTAGCTCTCCATCCAGCCAAGAGTTGTAAACTCTGGCCAAATGGCGGTGTGTACTAGGTAGTTTTTTCCAGCAATAAGTGTTCAGCCCATCTAAGAGTGATGCAGCAATGTTCTTGGAACCCACAAGGGCTCTTCGAATGTAATTCTGAGGGATACACAAGTTAGGACACAAGTTCATTGGAACTTTCTTTTTGCCTCCTGGTATATTGATGACATTATTCAAGATACAAACTGTATAAATGAAAGAGTAAAAATCCACAATATGTGAGGTTCTTGCCTACTTTTGTAGTAATTGATTTTTTTATCACTCATTAAACTGATAGCCACTTTTTTCAATTTTAATGAGAACTGAAAGTATTTGACAATAATCTTGCATTCATTCAGATTTTGTAAAAAAAAATATTATAATTTCAGTTCACGAACATGTAGGTGATAATAATTATGCTTCATCGCTATGTTACTACTAACAAACAAATATAAAGCAAATTTCATTATTCGTCACTGTAATTTACTTCAAATGTCTGTCATACATCCTACACCTATTTCGGAAATAAAACAAACATTGAACAAAATGCAACTCAAATGCCCGAAAGGAACATTCATGTTACAAAGGTATACAAAAATTTTCAATTAAAATGATGCGTATAAATTCTCTCTCATGAAAAAATGGCGTCAATATGCCTGCTGGCTGGAAATTCATTTTCGATATTTGTTTCAATATTTCAGAAAACCCGTCAGTATGTTGTTTAGGTGATAGTTTTTTATACAATGTACTATTTATTGATAGTAATTGAGGATATTTCATCAAAATGAACTGCGGCTTGATTATATCGTAAATTACAAAAATTAAGAGGATTGATGTGAAACTTTCATCATTTTCATATAAGTATATGAAGCTGATTCGATAAGTTCATATATCTATTAAATGTATAAACAATTGGTTTTGTATAGAATAATGCACATGAAGAAAACTTTCCATGATTAGGAGATTCACTTAACACAATCCTCTTTAGTCGTTTCAGGAAACAATCTTGGCTAATCGCCTTTTCTGAAATTCCATACATAACAAATATAATGAAAAACAAGTGCAAGCCTTCCAGCTAGCTTCTAATAAATTTATTGCATTCGCATAGTCATCTTTATTAAATATAGAGGAACGCTTTACATAATCTGTCTTCCTAACGTATGCCCAAACTTACTTGGCACAAGTTTTCCACTGAAAAATTGAAATATTACTGCTTCAAGTTCAGAATACCGAGCTAGCATAGAGATTTAGAAAGCTCTGTTATACGTTATATTCATCGGTTTTGCTAAACTACTTCATGGTTTTCAACTTTTGCTAGCTTTCTAATAGAGTTTATGATGATTTGAAGAATATATTTGGTTTTCGGTGTAGGTGTTTGTTGGGGTATGGGGGTAAAATTGTTCCAAAATATACAGTTACAACAATCACTTATTTCTTTGCACAAGAAAAGTTTGTTTAGATTGTATGAAAAATGAATTATTATTACATACCTTTGCTGTGTTATACAAAAGGTGAATATGAGATAAAAGTTGGTGGTAATATAATGTATTGAATTATTTGTATTACTTTTTGTTATTGAATAACAATGAATATGAAAGATAAAAATAATGCCTTCAAATGGGTTAATGAATCTAACAATTAATAAAATGTTGATAATATACAAATGATGAAAATAACAATGAGAAATGAAATGAAAAAAACAAATCAAACTGTTTCGATTGTGAGTATCCACAATTCTCTTCGGGGTGATAACTGGCCTGAGAGATTGTTTATGGGTCACTAGAGCAGGCTTCTCTACCACTCTCTTCTTTCAGTTTTCTAGTATAGTACGCCAAAGATCAGAGAATCTCCATAGTGACCAGGCAAAATTCGTCGTTGTTCAATATGAATGCAACTTCTTTAAACTTCCTTTTGAAACAGTGTTCATCATCTCTGTGGCATCGGATCACCTGATGTTATTATGGTAGGTTCGAACATGCTCCGGTATTCCCAATTTGCTGTTTTTTTTTCTAAATGTGTAGTTTTCCTACTCTCGCCTATATAGAATTTCAGGTATTTCAGTTTCACCGATGGAGGATTTGCCGCACGCAAATAGTATCCAGTAAATATAGTTATCGCAGTCGTCTGCGTTAGTTTCTGTGAGACTGATACGGATGGTGTTCCGGGATCTAAAGCACGTTCTAATTTTCTACTCTTCATTCTCTCACTCTCACTAACTTTAAATTTTGGAGGAAATAAGAAGTGAATTGGAGCCCTTCGAACTCATAAATGTATTTTGCAACGTTTGTTCTACTCTTCTGTATAGTTTAGTATGAAGTCAAGTTATTTCGACATAAAATATGTAATGTATTGCTATTGGAAGATCAATTTCACATTATAATGTGAAAGTGCATTTTTTTAATCGCAATATTGAAATGAATGTCACTTGTTTATGAGGAAACATATTTTTAATATGTGATGTATCTTTATGTCTAGATATTTCTGTTATTTTTGGGATTCAACATCTAAAACACATTCATGGTAGTAGAAATAGAGTTATATACAGTGTATGAAAGTAAAATGGAATAAATTCATTATTTCGGTTACTGTACACATTTTGAATAAATCACGAAAAACGTCGAGTTCAAATTATCATTTGACATACTTCAACGGAAAAAATCTACTCCTACATTCAACCCCTGTCGAATGACAGGTACAACCTCCAATTTTTCAAATAGAAAGTATAGGCTTGTGATATATCGCTTGAAAGGTCTCTTTATTTTCAATTCAATAATGTTATTGCTTTCACGTTTATTGCAACAATTAAGATATAATAATTTAAAATCATGTGGTTACCGAAATTCGATAAAATACAATCAAAACAATATACTCAAAACTTATTTCATGTTGATGTATTGATAATAAGAAAGTAAGCAAAAACCATAGCAATGATCTTTTTAGATGGTGTCCTTTAAAAAACTGTAAATTATTTCCGTGGAAACGTTAGTTCAAAACGCCTTGTCAAATTGTTTCGTATGTCACAACATTAGTTTTCAGTATTTTAATTTATGTTTGAAGTTCGTTAACTTCAAGTCTGACAAATGGTTAGAATGATGGAAATGCATGAAATAACAGTTTTACAAATGATCGGATACGGAGGTAAGACCCGAACACAACAGGAAGTAGCTTGCCCATTTCATAATAAATTTCCCAATTCACCGCCCATATTTCAAAGAACAATAAGCAAAATGGAGAAGCAGTTTCGCAAATTTGGTCTTGTGGGGCAGATAATAAAAGCAGCTGCTAATGCAATGAGTGATGAACTCAAATTGGATATGATGCTTGAGTTCGAGAAAAACCTACATACATCGAGTAGACAAGCATCCACTACCATGCAATGCCATGCATTGCTAGTAAACATGGAACTCATGGAACTCATGGAAGATGATTTTGATAAAAAAACTTATGAAAAGTAAATGATGGACATGTTGGATAAATATCATCCAATTGGAAGACTTTATGTTATCTGATGAGTGTACTTATTCTCTTAACGGTCATACTAGTCGACAGAATTGTCGCTACTGGTCAACGAAAAATCCTCACTGCATGAGGAAAGAACACACGCAATACCCTCAAAAGTTAATTGTTTGGGCAGGGATTGTAGAAAACCATATCATTGGTCCCTTCTTCATTGAGGACAACTTGAATGGCGATAATTATTTGGCACTACTTCAAAATAATGTCATTCCAAGTTTAGCCAATTTATATCCTGATCCAGGAAACGCTCAAGTTCAAGAGAATACGATATGGTTTCAAAAGGATGGAGCACCACCACATTATCAAGTTAATGTCCGGCAATACCTCAATACAATTTCCCAATCGGTGGATAGGGAGGCGAGGATCGATTGAATGGCCAGCGCGATCACCTGATCTTTCATCATTGGATTTATTTTCATGGGGATATGTGAAAAGCAATGTACAAAACTAAACCTTCAGATTTTAATGACTCGAAAGAATAAATAACGCTTGCGATTTGGTAGGTCACGCCTGATATGTTGAATAATGTTCGAAGTGTTTTATTTGAGATGATGATGTTGCCAAGATGTTCGCAGTGAAAATTTTCAATAGTTCTTTTTTGTATTCTACATTTCATCACGTTTTGCATCACATTTTAGTTTTTGAGTGCTTTTTATCGAATTTCGTTAACCACATGATTTTAGTTTATTTCATCTTAATTGTTGCAATGAACTTTTAAGCGATAACATTTTTGAATAGAGAATGAAGGAACTATTCAAACAATATATCACAAACATCTACTTCGTTAACATCCCCAGTTCTTTTTTGTATTCTACATTTCATCACGTTTTGCATCACATTTTAGTTTTTGAGTGCATTTTATCGAATTTCGTTAACCACACGATTTTAGTTTATTTCATCTTGATTGTTGCAATAAACTTTAAAGCGATAACATTTTTGAATAGAGAATGAAGAGACCTTTCAAACAATATATCACAAATATATACTTTCCATTTACAAAATTGGGGGTTGTACCTGTCATTCGAAAGGGGTTGAAGGTAGGGGTGGCATTTTTACGTTGAAGAATGTCAAATTATAATTTAAATTCGACATGTTTAGGGATTATTTTGAAATTTGTACTGTAACCGAAATAAGGAATTTATTCCATTTGGCTTTTACACACTGACGCACTTTTGTCAATTTTTTGTCATGCATTGTTCATATATTTCTGTAGTTGAATAGAACAATGTCTTCACCCACCTCATTCAGGGTTTGCGAGGAAATTGTTAAGATAGCTGTCAATATTTTCATAAGTTTTTATTTCATTCACAATAATGGTCTGATTAGGACCCTCAAATCAGTTGGAGAATATTTCGTTCACCACCTAACCGAACCTTTAGAAAATTTTAAGATATTAAGGGAAGACATGCAGTTTATTCATGCAGACAAGCCGTTCGTAGTTGGGAGTACATCATAAACTGCCAACTATTTAGTTCTTCCAAAGTTGTTCGTTGGGACCACAAGTTCTAACACCTGATTCCACTTGGTTGAATATGCCTGTTCTTAATATCCGCTTCTAGCTACTCCAAACTTCGCAATGAATTGAATTTCGAATGGAAGGAATATTGTTAATTGTTGTGTAAAGTAGTATGTATACATAATTGGAATGTGTTTGAATTGAAATACTACACAAATGGATATTTGAAAACATACCCATTGATGATAAAAATTAGGAGAATGTTGGATATTTGCGGGCTCAAAGAAGCTTTGTCTCTAGTTTCAGATATATGTGCATCCATTAAAAGAAAAATAAATCTTTATTGGCTAAATAATTGGATGAATTTCTTGAACAAGCTGAACTTCGATTAGGATTCACTGTTTCATGAATAACAATTTAATTTACAGATTGATCTTTTTCACGAGTCTTTTTGAATAAAACGTCCTATTGTTTAATCATTTGTTTTTTATTCATATAATTGAACAATTTGATGTATTAGTTGATTTTTTGGTTTTTTCAACCTTCCACTGTACTGAAAATGAAGAAAGCTATATCAATAGAGAATTCTATGGATTGTAATGAGGGTAAACTGAAAAGTCCATCCTGTTCATCCCAAAAAGTTACTGCGAAATATATACCACCAATTCGTCAGTGAATTGTCGTATCTATGATGTATGCCTGAAAATCGATAATTGAATAATAGAGAAATTTATGTATTTGGTTTCCATTAGTAAAATTACCATCTTGGAAAGTAATCCCTTTTTGTTCTCGAAAGTTAAAAATCACTAGTGAAAACGACTCGATTGGAAATGAATATATTTCATTGGTTTCCATTAATATACCTACGAGTGTCTCTAATCAAGGCGTTTTCCGAATCACTTTCGAAGTTTTGTGAGCGAGAAGGGATCATTGAAACGTCAACTATCTTGAAGAAAGTATGTAAATTTTATTTTCCATTCATTTTTCAATTCGTAGGCAAAAATTATGAATACGATGAATTATTGACCGATTGAACTCATCATTGGTTTATAAAATACAGTAATTTCGCGAGTAACTTTTCGACAACGTCTAGTCATGCGAATTCTAAAACAGCTCAATATCAACAAGGCATCTGGTCCTGATCACGTATCCGTCATCGTACTCATAAAGTTTGCAAATGAACTCATACCAGTATTTTGCAGACTCTTCAACCTGTCTTACAAGAAAGGGGTTTCTGGTTGGAAGATTGCTCGCGTTCAGCCACTTCCCGAAAAGGGCAAGAAAAATATTCCAAATAACTATAGACCAGTCGCTTTGTTATCAATGAAATCGAAAATCATAGAGAAAAGCGTAAACCACCATATCCTTAAATATTTGGAAGGCTTTAACATCTTGAGCGATCATTAATATGGCTTTCGGAACCAAAGATCAACAGGCGATCTTCTATCGTATGTCACCCATATTTGGAATTACGCAGTCGAGGCACATGGAGAATCAAGAGCTGTTGTGCTTGATACTTCTGAAGCCTCTGACCGTGTGTGGCATGGGGGTTTGTTGACCAAACTTCAATGCTAATGGCTTGTCGGATCATTTCTGTGTATGGCTCTCCAGCTCTCCAAAAGAACGTTTCCTGCAAGTGGCTATCGATGGATATCTCTCGAATACTTTCACCATCAACGCTGGTATTCCCCAGGGATCCGTTTTGTCTCAAATCCTCTTTGAATTGTAAATCTGTATATCAACGACTTCTTGGAAAAAACCAAGAAGTTATTTCGAATTTGTGGGAAAGTAACCAGGTTCAACTCAATGCCACAAAAAACCCAGACATCGGTTTTTTCCAAAAAAATGAATGTCTTCGAACCGGATATGATAATGTCAGGTCAGGTAATTCCGCTTTCTGCTTCGATAAGTTTGTTGGGGGTTAAAATGGACACGAATATGTCTTGGCACAATCATGTCGCTAGAATTGCAAAGGTTGCTTCTCAAAAGCTTGGAACACTTCTCCAAACCAGAAAACTGTACACACCTCAGCAACTTTTGAGGCTTCATAAAGCTCAGATCAGATTCCAAACTGACCTGGAACCAACACTTGCATAGGATAAAGAGGAAAGCGGAGGTAGCACTGATGCTGGCCAGACGCACCTACATGGTATATTGGCTATACATCATGGTGATTAAACCTGAGAAAACATGCGCATCTCTAGTCTGGTGGCCAAAGATAAAGCAGGCGACCGCTATTAACAAATTAGGGAGGGTGCAAAGACTAGCCTGTTAGGGAATAACGGGAGGAATGACAACTACCCCAACAGCTGCATTGGAGACAATTCTGAACCTACCTCCTTTACACTTTGTGATAATGGGGGAAGCAAGGATTGGCCAATTCAAACTGGAGAATTCACCGAGCTATAAAGGATCGGACAAAACAGAAATTTCGGAACTAGTGGAGGAGTACATATTATATATGTGAAACACCGAAGTACACCTTTAACACTAACTTCACGACCAAAATCATAAGCCGTGAAGAGTGGACGACCATTAGTCATCCCGAGAACATGTTTGGAAAGAACACCTGGTATACAGATGAGTCGAAAACCAAATAGGAAACGGGAGCTGGAATATACCTAGCGGATAGAAATTTACACCTTAGTTATCCGATAGGTCTATACACATCCGTCTTTCAGGCGGAGGTATATGCTATCTTGCAGTGTGCAAGGCTTATTAAATTAGGACCTCAACGAAATAAGCGGATCAATATTTTAACAGACAGTAAGAGCGCACTTGGGGCTTTGACAAACCCGAAGGTAACATCGAGACTGGTCTGGGAATACCGTGAAGAACTGAAGGAACTTGTGAACAGGAACAAATTAACTTTGTATTGGGTGCCAGGCCATTCAGGAGTCACAGGAAATGATAAAGCTGATGAATGTGCAAGACATGGATCACTAACTTCATACATGGGTCCGGAACCAGCTCTGGGGGTACCAAAATCATTGGCACGAAACCAGATCAGAACATAAATCAATAAGAAGCATACTGGGCAAAAGTACCTGGCAACAAACACAGTAAAACCTTCATTGGGGAACCGTCCGAGAAAAAAACCGAAGAACTACTTCAACACAGCAGGGATCGGCTCAGAACAATCACAAGGCTACTAACCGGACACTGTCCGTCTAGAGGACACCTGAACAAGATAGGGCTCTACAACGGAGACCTTAGCTGCAGATTATGCAACGAAGGGATAGAGACAGCACTACACATCCTATGCGAATATGAGGCACTGAATCACAGGAGGCAAGCAATATATGGACATATAAAATTATGTCTAGAAGAATATGACAAACATCCAACACGGAACCTGTACAAACTAGTACAGGTTACGAGACTGATGGAATGGGTGTCATAAAAAGATGGGAGAATAAACGCAATAAGCCCAAGAGGCTGCAGTGTTTTCTGGAGACTAGGAAGAAATGTACAAGTCAGACAGCTCCCAAGTAAGTAAATGAAAAAAACTCTGCGATCTTGCTT
>WOGR01011389.1:0-10573 GCA_015342045.1 Leptinotarsa lineolata | reverse complement strand
AACTCAAAGACAACCGGTTTTCCTTATTTTTGTTTTTTTAATGGTCAGTTTTATACGTATAATTTTCGGCAATACACAATTTTTGTTTGCATTTATGCAAATATTACGTATTTTGTTTTAAATAGGTGCGGTACCCCAAAAAATTTTCCCGCATCCGGCGGGCTTTTCTGTGTGTATATAGTCTATGACTTTAGCCTCCCCTGTTCTCCAATGCACGAGCCGTCACTGGGTAACACACTCTTTTACAAAACTAATTTTCACTATTTTAAATAACTAACTAACCAATAGTGTGGCAGGTGGCTCTGGTGATTGTTTACCGTTCTTGAAGAATGGGTGGAATTTTTGGTGATGAGTTGGCGTGTTTATGTTGATCTTAAGGATTATGATTGGTTATGAGTTCACCTGTTTCCGAATTAATATGAGAGGGAAATGTGAAAAGTATATATCACCCTTTCTCTTTTCAGTGGCACTCTAATTTATAATTATTGTATTGAGTCTTCTGTTAGTACAAAAAGAAATGTAAAAATTTCGATAACAATTCATTTATTTTTATCATATACTATATTTTTTCATTGTTAGTCAGAGCACTCTTTTTTATACTACTTTAAAAAGATTATTAAAGTATTCGTTTTTTTTTTAAGATAAAAAACATAGTCACCACATTTTAACGTTTAGTTAGTAATTTATTAGTTTTAATTATTGTACTGTCCAGTGACAACTTTAATAACTATATAAACGGCGATAATGGTTCACTCTCTTCCAAAAAGAATTGAAAAGGTTGGAAAATATGCATACGGGGCGACATTTTTTTTCAATGAAATGAATTCAAATCAAGATCGGGTATAAAATGCAGATATCAAGAGCTGTTGGATAATTATGTGAAACCATGTATCACCTTGTTTACGCATCCCTAATATTTTGTCGAATATCTATTTTAGCGATGAATGTTTTTTCCGAATAGAAATGTAAAAAAACAAAATAATCCCTACTGGACTAACGAAACCCTACCATATTTTTCGGGAAGATACAATGTACACAAGAGTTTCGTTTTGGGATTGTACTATTCTAGGAAATCATTATTTGTTCTTTATTTATTGCATAAAACCTAGATAAATGTTTCTCAACTTGCTTGAAGGAACTATTCGCAATGCAATAACTGTCGAACTCAAAACTTGAATTGATGCAGGGGGTAATTCAGTTTTACAGGAAGATCTCTTCGTTTCCTAACATGATGGTGTTTCACTTTATTATTTTTCCGGTTTGGCAATGGTAAGACCAGAGATTCTTTGGATTGATAGAACAAAAGCATTTGAATGGTCTCCAGGATCACCGGATTTAACTCCCTAGACAGTTGGGAACAGTAACTTGTTGGTTATTTTCTAGTGAAGTTTTCAGAAATGTTAGGGAAGAGTTATCACCATTCAGAGCACAATGGACATCACTTAGAACAATATATAACTTTGAATAGTTTGTCGAAAATTGAAAGTTTTCAAAAATTTCCTGTTTTTCAAGGAACTATGCCACCCAACGTTCTAACCATTTTTTACTAAGAGGAGGAAATTCAGCAATATTTGTTTTGATAATAATACGAAATCCCTTGCTTACAATATATGCAAGTTTTGATCACTTCTGCATCATCAATACTTATAAAGATTATGAGTATTACATTGTGGTGTAAATTTGGTTTTCAAGAATACGTTATTTTTTCATTAGCTTCACGCTATGCCATAGATTCCAGTTCTACCCAATAATTGGTAAAGAAATAAAAAACATTAGAACAGTAAATAACAGTCACAATCAACTAATTCAAGCAAAGTATGTTGTTAAATTATTAACGGAAATACTCGTAATGTATTAATATGTTCATGTTGCTGACATCGTTGCTGTTGATAGTCATATTTGAAAAAAATACTCTGATTTCAGAATTGCATTAGCAAAAATCAATCTTATTGATAACAAAATGTTTAATGGAAAACTATCTTAATTTAACGTTGATAAGAAAATTAAAAACTGATTCTTTCTCAAAAACTTTTGGAAGTTTGATGAACATCGCTTACAAATTTTCACCTCTTCTTAAAATTGTATTGCATTGTCTTTATTATCCCAAGAAACATTAAATATTTATAAGCAAAGAATCAAAACTACAGATAAAACTTTAACAAAATAATGAAATATTGAATAAGAGAACACAAGTAATCGATATGAGCAGTCAATATCAAGTTTATGAATAGATATTGAGAACTAAAATACAAATTAAAAAAAAATAAAATATTGAATAAGAAAACACAAGTAAAATAGTTGATACGAGCAAACAGTCAAATGTTAAATTATCCCGATTGAATATTAAAAACATTTTGATGACTCTGGCTATATGAAAAATTATATACTCCTGTACTTTTAAATTGATTCATTTAATATTTTTCAATTGATTTTTAACATAAATATGAAATTTTTTTCGAAAACCTTCCATATTTATACTGGCTAATTTTTTCTTTTTGGTGGTTTTTTTATTATATATTATATATTTTCACACCTAAATCTGTTGTTTCTTCTTTCCGTCTAATCTTCGAACTGTACATCAAGTATTGGGCATGTATCTAGTATCTAGTAAATAGTTTTTAATAAAACCATATGTTAACCATTGAAAAGTCACATAAATTGGAATTTACTAAATGATTAGCCAAAATGTTTTTTGGATATATATGCACAGAAGAGTTCATTATATATAATTTCTGAAAAATAATAATGAACGTTTTTTTAGATTAGGATCGTTAAATACCGAGTGGGTTGTCCGACTCCTTGAAAGGAAATTTTTACTACCTCATTTCAGAATTGCATACATATCACATTAACTTGTTACGTACTGTGCAATTCTGTTGGATGTTTTTTCGAAAAGCATCTAAGGAAAATGTCTCTGTAGAAATGTGATTCACTGTCTCAACACTGTTTGTATTATATATCCTTATATGCTTTTCGAAAATATATACTATTGATTAGGCGAACCTGACTACGCATAAAAATTTATTCGAAAGGTTTTAAAACTATGCTTTTTTTACATTCTAAATTTCTCCATAATTTAGGTGGTGGACGATGCGTCAGGCGTGGAAAGACCAGACGGGCCTCCTAGAGCATGGGTTGTTAAAGCAGAATGGTTCTGGACGTCGGTCCAGAAAGAAATCAGTCTTCTCGAGAAGGAGTTCCTCTACGATGACGTAAGTGTATTTAATAATTTCTTGTAATCTTGGTTTATTGTATCTTGTACTTTCCAGCGAGGCGAACAAGGCCTTTCCCCCGTCGGTAGGAGGGATTCTCTCGTCCCCACCCCTAGCAGCGGTAGCAGAAGAAAGAGAAAACGTCTCCATGAAACTCTCTCCTCCCTCGTTCAACCCCAGTCTCCCGCCCTACATAAAAGAAGGTCGTCGATTAGCGATGCCGGTTTGTTGTCTGTTTCCGGTTCATTTCTCGACTGCACGACGAGCCCTAACAAGGAGATATTGGAAGTAACAGAACCGTTAGCTGAAACGCCCAGAAAGGGGTTGACTCAGCGGCATCAGGTTTTTCTGGAGTTGTTGCAGACAGAGAGTAACTATGTGGATATATTGCATACTATCATGACCGTGAGTGTTTTCATCGTCAGCTTTTATTCAACTTGCTTTGTATGTATTCAGGTCAGTTTGGTTCAAGTTTCGCAACTGAATTGAGCAGAAATTTTGCATACAAGTTTACTTTGAATGACAATGTAATGTTCCGTTTTTGGGACCTCTGTTGTTCATCATTTATATAAATGACTTCTTTTTACACCTATTACCATATAAATGCGGTATCTATGCCGATGATACAACAAGTCTCCGTGTTTCAACCAAAACTGTGAGAACTTGCTCTCCACATTGAAAACTGTGGTAAATCAGGCTGAGAAATGGTTCGATGCTGACCTTTTGACACCGAATAAGAATAAATCTCAAACTATCACATTCTCTACAGATAATAACACAGCTAAAGGTGAAACTGTCAAACTACTAGGCATCACCCTAGACGATACTCTGAATTGGTCTTACCACATCGAAGAATTAGGCTCGAAACTTTCCAAATATCTATTTTAACTTAGGCAATTGAGGAAAGTTCTTTTGATATATCTAATTGAAGCCGAGAATATTGTAAACAGTAGGCCATTAGTTCACGTTCCTTTGGAACCTGACGACGATGGGGCACTTACGCCAAATCACTTTTCAATTGGGTCATCGAGTTCAGCAGTAGTTCCCGGACATTTCTGCGAAAATGATCTTATTTCCAGAAAACAATGGAAAATTTCACAGTATTTTTCTGACTGTTTCTGGAAACGTTGGATACGTGAGTATCTCCCAACATTAACCCGAAGAACAAAGTGGTATTCTAGAGATCCAAGGAAACTTAATGTTGGTGACGTTGTCATAATTATTGATGAAAAACTTCCAATTAATATTTGGCCCAAAGGATTAATCGATAAGGTGTATCCTGGTTTCGATGGTCAAATTAGATCAGCAGATGTCAATACGCAATACGGAGTGTTCAAAAGACCCACCGTAAAGTTGTGTGTTCTCGATATCCGTGATCGTGAAGACAGAAAGCACCATGAAGTTATCGATCTTCAGAAGCAAAAAAAAAATAGAAGAAAATTTGTATTGAAACATGTTTCAATACAGGGGGGAGAATGTTGTTGAATAGATATAAACGATATTATTATTATTATTATTATTATTATTATTATTATTTATATCACTACTCTACATATCTGATTTAATTGTTTTATTATTATATTTTTAAGTTGTTGTTACCTAGGGGAAACAATAAGGTTGTTAATATAGTTGTCAAAATAAAATCAGCTAAAAACTCAAATAAAAACTCTTTTGACTTTTTATAATATAACCAGAAGCCGTTGCTTCAACAGTTATCTCCACCTTCTATAACATAATGAATATTTAGGACATCAGTAAAATAAACAACACGAACAGATGTGGTACAAGCTGTATTAGCGGAGATAAAGATTTCTCCAATAATCTTTAATTTCAACATACTCTGAGACATTGAAAGGGGATATCTCAAAAATATGAATCGATTTTTTTTACTACAAAAGGAATTTCCAATAAAGTGCTGATGAATATCGTAGCCATAGGTTATATCCTGTGGTAAAATATATGAAGAATAAGGCAAAATGTAATTTATGTAACATTGCCCTGAAAATAGTATAGGTCATATAATATACCAATCCGATGCCAAAATGAAATTATGGTAATTACCTTGAACAAATCCAAAATTGCTGTAATTATGTTCTGATGATGAGGCCGATATAATTGATGAAATGGTGGTCAAGAATATTTTAGTTTTAGTGTGTTTGAAAATTGAATTTGTCAGTTCAATTTTAAGCTACATGTTAAAGTATGTCTTGTGAATGACGACCTTTATTCCAATGAGTGAATGAGAACCTGCATAGATTATTACCTGGTAACATCAGCTTGGTTAACAAGAAAACCGTTGGGAAAAGTGTTCTGTGTGCGTGAAATGTATTTTTGTTGAAGTTCCTGTCAATTAAAAAATTACTTAAAAATACTTTACAAAATAAAAATTTTTATTAGAAAAATCGTCAATCTTCATTTCTTTGTACAGTCCAAATGAAACAAATGCACAATTCACAACAAGAACATAATTGCAGGGTAATGAGATTAACTATACTATAAACTAATCTATTTCTATCGGTTCATCCTTGATTTCAGTAATTTCGCTGATTCCAGACTTTCTCATGTTCTCTTCTAACTCTTTAATTTTTTTCTTTAACTCTTCTGTTCTTATCAGATGGGATTCCTTTAACCTTTCATTTTCACAATCTAAATTTTTATTTTGATAATCGGCCTTCTGTAACAATTCTGTGAGTTCTTCATTGCGAAAAATCAACTGAATATTTGTGGTCTTTTCAGAATTATATGACTCGGTAATTTTTGTTAAAATTTCATTCATCTCATTTATTTTTTCTGAGTAGCTTGCTCTATTTGTTTTCCACTGAAAATTATGAAATATTTTCATTTCGCAAATTACAATATTTTCGTCATCAAAATGATCATCATAAAATTGGTTAGAAATTTCATTCTGTTATCAGCGATGCAAATATTTACTCACATGGTCGAAAATTATTTTGGTTATCAAATTGGGCTCATGTATTTCACTTCTGGGAGCCATCAATTCTTGAAGTTTTTCACATTTAGCTAGAAGAAAGATGAATAGTAAACACAAACATGTATTAAAAAAATTATTGGGTTCTTGGAATGATAACTGATGATTATTTGATAGCTCACATTTCAAAACTGCGAGCTTTTAAAGAATGAGAATTAATTTTTCCATGAATTATAATCAAACAATGTTTTATGTGATTTGACTAAGCAATGGATTTTAGTATATTTAACTCATTTATTTCAAAATTTTGAACTAGGGAATACCTTTTTGAGTTTATCATTAGTATGAGACCCTTGCGTTAACAGTATTACTACTAAATATTTCAGCCTTACATAAGAGCTTTTCAAATGTAGGAACCAACTAGTTTTGTGTTTCAGTCTTTGACAGTGACGAATTCAAAATTAATTCATGGAGAAATATTTTATATCGTTCTGAGGTAAAAAGATGTGTAGATTGAAGAAAGAAACTAGTTATTCACACTAAATATTTGTAATGAAATTTATATTTTTGAATGATATTCAATCAACTTGAGTTACACAATTTTGGGTATATATAATACCAATATAGTCAACATTGTTATTTTAATTACTCTATATCTTTATATTTTGGGATATTGACAATTCATTCATAAGTATGGGACGGCTAATACCTTTAAGTCAGTGTACAGGGTAAAAAATTAAAAAAATTACGATTTTTTCACTTTTTCACTGTCAATGAAATTTTAGTACTTGTTGGACTGTTTTCTCTCCGGACAGTTTGCCTAATAGCCAAACATAGATATAGCAAGAGCCATAATAGTTTCAGCCCCACAATCTCATTCTCAAATTTATTCAAAGATTCCATATACAATAATAATGATAAATTATTCAATCTCGTACAATTAGAAGTCAGGTCTGCAAACTTGAGCAACCTACAATTTAAAAAGGCAGTGAAGCTAGCTGATAGACCCTATTATAGTTTAAAGGAGTATTTAAGCAATACTTTTTGATACTGAGTGTTTTATTGTATTGATTATTTATTATAACTATCTTAATCTTCTGTATTTTTATGACCAAATTTTTTCTATACACTTATAGTTTTTTTCGACAGTGAACAAGATGAATATCTTCAGTGAATTGACATAATCAGGCGGGGCAGCGAAATATTACACATGGGAGCAAAAGTTAATGCAATAATCGTCCCACATGTGCAGAACATTGATCTTCACTGTTTGTTGGCACTGTTGTTTTTTTTGCATAATCAATGTTCGTATGAAAGTAATTGTTTTGAAAGTAATTTTTATTTCGTATAATTCCATATTTATATGAAAATAGCTGTTTCGAGAGGGCTTTTTTCTTTCAGTTTGTGTCTGAAAATTACTTCTTTTGCATGATCTACACATCTTGGTATGGAGTTGATTTTTTGAAATTGATTGCTTTCTTCCTTTCATTGGAAAATACCACATTTCTTTTGTATAAAGATGAAGAAGTAGAAACCCAAAAACTTTTCCAAAAAAAAAATATCTCCTAAAAATGTATCCCTTTCAATTTAGGTTGTAAGAAAATGTTCAGCTTCTCATAATGACACTACCAGTGGAAAATGAATAGTAGTTTAAAAAACAAAAAAACACGCTTTATTAACAACATAAAATAAAAAATAGTTCTAAACTAATTTGAGATTGTGTTCAACATCGATAATAAGTCCTATGGCTTGATGTAACTAATGACTTTTAATAAGTCTGAAATCAGAATAAATCTATTTACAAAATGATTTTTATTGTTGTAAAAAAGCGTGGGATGCCAATCTGGCAAACAGCTCCTAACCAAGTATTTATAACAATGAATATTTAACACCCCACGTTTTTTTACACTAAAATTATTTTTTTGTATATAGATTTATTCTGATTTCAGACTTATTAAAAGTCATTAGGTAATCAAGCCATAAGATTTATTAATGTTGAACACAATCTTAAATTAGTTTCGAATTATTTTTTAGTTTGTGTTGTTAATAAAGCGTGTTATTTTAGTTTTTTAAACTATTATTTATTTCTTTCTCAAAACTTCTTTGTGCTTCACCCCACTTTTATCTGTATGTAGTACTTTTTTGAAGTAATGGTCCACGTGGGATCCCTGATGAAACTTTTTTTTATTTATTACTTGCAAGTCGACCTGACTCTTCCATAAACTCATAGTCTGTATCAGTTTCGGGAAGTTCTCTCATTAATTCATAATTGCCAATGATAGCTGACGTTTTGTCAAGTATTTTCAAGTATTGTTTTATTTACAATTGTATCTTTCAGTGATATGTTACCCAGCACTAATCAAGTTACACCAGCATAATTCATATGAGATCTTTCTAGGAATGGTTCATCTGTCATGACTGGTCCATGATTTATAAATCCTAATTTTAATTGGGAACAAATTGGTTGGTTCAATCTAGGCTGAATGAATTAGTTATAGAGGTATTATTGGTTGTCTACCAACAATAGCATCAAACTTGCTTCAATTGTGATCCAAAAATGTATATATTCAATATTTCAGATCATCTACTGGACTATGATGAAAAGATTTTCACTAAATTTTTTCAGATCCCAATGAACAATTCAAATTTACTCTTTTTGTGGCAAAATAATTATGAACAGTAAAATATTGTTTTATCTTCATAATAAATGTTATGTATCAAGTTTGTGTATTTCACAATTGTTACTGTACATCAATGAAAATAAACTTTTTCAGTAACTGATAAGGCACATAAAGAACATAAACTTGACATACACCTTCCTTTCTCACATTTGGAAAATGCTCTCAACATCAATATTTTACTTTTACTTTACATCCATGCTACAAATCGCACGATAAAACATTAGATCTTTTTAATCATTAGCTCACATAAGTTTCGACTTTAGTTGGTAATCGATCGTAGGGGGCGACAGCTGGTTAACGGCAAAACATATTTTTTCAACATATCACGGATTTTATTAAAATTTTCCAGTATCAACAACTAGTTTCAATTCATTTCAATTCAATATATTTTAGTTTCTAATTTCAACATTCCTAACTTAATTAAATAACGAAAAAGTAATTTTATTAACAAACCACTTATTTTTATATAAAGCTCCTCGAAATTTTCCTTCTCATCCTTAAGTTTTTCATAGTTTCTAGAAAGGTGTTGAATTTTTTCTGTTAATTCTTCTGCAAATTTTGTTTGATTTGAGAGCTCCATGATTTCGGTATGATCTTTTTTAAGTTTCGCCATCATCCTGAAAAAAAATCACTATAGAATAAACTCTCGTTAAAAACGTCATTTTTACTAATTTTCGATGAAAAAACATAATTATGACGTAGTCAATCATCACCGAGAATGGAAAGGGGATCTCATGGTTCCTTATTTGAGGTCTTTGAATTCTCCATACAACATTGTTATTTTTTAAAATCGGTCTAGTCTTTTCCGAAGTAATCGGCAGTTTTATGTTCGCATCAAGATAAAAAAATAATATCACAATTTCAATAAAAATGTTATTAAAAACTTCAGTTTATTCCATTAAATGTTCAAAATGTCCACCGTTCACTTCACTATATTCAATTCCGACTCACCCACGTTAGCAGTAACATATGGAAGGAACTGAAAAATCTGAACATTATTACCAGTAGCAAGAGGTCTCTCATTCCGGGCAGTTTTACTGGTGATCTCAATGTACTGAACAGGAATTTTATATCTGTTACATGGTATATCTAATATCCCTGACAAATTTACCGTTAAATATTTCTCGAATCATACTTTGGAGAATATTGGGCAGCTCTTGTTCTCTCCCATTGACGAATTGAAGGTTCAAGAAAAATTACTTTCTATCAAATCCACGGCCACCGGCACAGACAGATGATCCTGTATTGCTGTCCCCTGATTTTTCCATGCATCGTTCACATTTTCAACTTCTGCCTAATTAATTCTGTCTTTCCTTCTGTTTGGAAACAATCTAATATTATTCCATTGCCGAAAAAACAGGCATGAATGATCTAAGGCCCATAAGCAAACTCTGTACCCTGTCAAAAGCTCTTGAAAAAATAATTGACGAACAGATTCGTGAGCACGTCCTGATGTACAATGTTCTTCCACATCACCAGTCAGGTTTTCGTCCAAATCATAGCTGCGCCACTGCTCTCCTCAAAGTGACGGATGACTTATTCTCATATATAGATGCGAACAAGCTTTGTGTCCTCGTACTTCTTGATTACTCAAAAGCTTTCGACAGGATTAATCATGAATTGTTAGCTATCCTAAACTATATAGGCTTCTCTCCATCATCTCAGCAACTCATTGCTGCTTATCTCAATAAACGCACACAAAGAGTTATACTGAACTCCACATCATCAGACTCGATCGAAACCTTGTGTGG